>MJUU01033299.1:58636-89792 GCA_002080025.1 Modiolus philippinarum | reverse complement strand
AACAATTTTCAACACCGGTTTTGAAGTCGCAACATCAATATCTATTTGGAAACCAAATTTCATTGAAATCAGACAATGTTGAATTTTCCCACTTTCTTTGGGGCAGCCATTTTGAAAATGGCGGTCAAGGAACAATTTTCAACATCAGTTTTGAAGTCGCCACAGCTTAGCAAACATTTCATCAGTTTACACTTGACCTTCATCTTCTATCGTTTCAGAAATGAAAGATGAAAAATACGAACATTTTAAAAATTCGGTGAAAAAAGGGCAATAACTCCTACAAGGGTTTATGGATTTTCTTCAAAATTTCAAGTTGGGTAGACCTTGATATGCTGAACATTTTTGCATTTACACTTGACCTCTATCTGTGACACTTTTTGAAATAAAAAATAAAAAATGCAAAAATTTTGAAAATTTTGAAAATTTAACGGAAAAAGGGCTATAACTCCGAGATGGGTTTTCAGATTTTCTTCAAAATTGCAGGGCAGGTAGATCTTGCCATGCAGATCATTTTTACTCCGTCAGATTTTTTATATCTGAAACGGTTTTCGAGTTATTGGCCAAAAACTGCAATTTGCCCCTATGTTCTATTTTTAGTAACAGCGGCCATGTTGTTTGACCTACGGCCTAATCGAACACAATTTTGAGAAGCCGTACTCTGGTAATAATTCAGGCCAAGTTTGGTTACATTTGGCCCAGTGGTTTCAGAGGAGAAGATTTTTGAAATTGTTGACAGACAGACGGACATACGACGGACGCATAGTGATGGCAAAAGCTCACATGGCCTTTTAGGCCAGGTGAGCTAAAAACAGTTACAATAAATAATGCACAAAGTACACATATCTTAGTACTTTATTTTTACTTAGTTCCCCTAAAATCATGTGGAAAAAGATTGAATCACCCTTTTCTACATTATGCCATGCCCATTTCTTTAATTTTTGGACACTTTCGGTTATTATTAGGTGAATGCAGTATCTGACAAATTTACAAAGAGTTGCTTCCATTAATCATGTAATCATGCCTGTAACTGTATACAAACATTGCCAAGACAATAATTTTCTATAAATTTGTATCTTGGACAAAATTTTTTTGTTTAAATATAAGTTTGCTTATCTTTTCTTATTTTCATGATAGGATTTTAATTAAAAAGTTTTATGTTTTTTATGTTAAGTAAGGTAAACACAACAAACAATACTAATACACAGGTCATTCATCTACATGTATAAATTACAGTAATTGAAACCTTTTATAGAGAACTGAAATACAACAATATAATGACATTAATATTTAAAACCATGGACATGAAAGGAACATTATCAACTGTTCAAAATGAGCAATCAAATGATGTGAAATTAGTCATGGAAAATATGCATTATTTATTGATTACCTTAATTCAATTGGTACACATCGAAAATCGAGTCAGATTTAGAATTTTCTTGATTTTCAAGACTTAATTTTCTTTTCTTAACCTTTTCACTGTGACATCATAATAAATCGACACATTGATATCATTCACTTTCCCATGAATTATCTCCCTTTGGCTGTAAATATTTGCCACGTTGTAAATTACATAAAATATCTCTCATAATCAAACTGTGACATACAGATTTTTTAGCTTACCAGATAGCTGAAGTGTATCTCTCTTAAATATAAAAAAATTCAAAAAAATCTATCTGATATTTATTTCATATTTAAGCTAAACAATAAGCATGTTCTCAGGATTCCCTATATGTTCTTTGTAAATATTGCTGAAAAAATACTGAATTTGGCCTGATTTTCAAAGCCTGATAGCAGGAAAAGATGATTGGTGACATACCTGGTATCTTTTTTATTTTACTTTTGGAATATATGAGTTAAGACCTACAAAATATCTTAAAATAAAAAATTCTGTTAGATATTTTGATTAGGTGCGAACTACCTGAAAACATGTACATTGAAAAATTTGAAATAAAAGGCTGGCACCAATTGTTAGAATACAAGAAATTTTCATTAACCCTTTCAGAAAAAGACTTAATGATAAGTTTCTCTGAAACTCGCATTTTGTTGCCTCAAGTTTATCTCTAGATTTTATTGAACACTTCACAAAAGTGACATTAAAATTTTTAATAATAAATGCATGGCTTTAAAAAGCACTATAGAACTTTAGCACACTGAACATGGATATACACTGAAAATGTCCACACAAAATATGTCTTGGGCCAAATACACTGAAAAATAAGAACTGTAATTTACCAAGTAAAATGAGATTTGTGTCCTCTTTGACTCATGGTGCTACTGACAATGCTGACAACATCATACCATTAAAAGACCAAAATAATTTTTTGCCATCATGTACATGTAACAAGCTAGAGCAATCATCAGAAAATTAGCCTGGACCCCTGCAAATTTTCTCATCAACTTCAACTTATTATCCCCAACCAAACACACAACCTAGCTACATCAAGAACATAGAACACATAATATAACATTGGATGATACTAATTATAAATAGCAAATGTTAACTGAACACAGCTTACTGGTACTTTTAATCTAATCTATATTAATTGCTTGAGTGGACCTATTCGTATAACATGTAATAATTTAGTACATACTATAGTGTTATTAACTGTCTGTTTCTGTATTGGCCCTGTATAGATTCGAGGTTAGCTGTATTGGTCCCGAGACCCAGAGGGTCGAGGGCCAATACAGCTGATCGAGAATCTATATGGTGCCAATACAGAAAAAGACAGTTCATAACACTTTTATTAAATAATCTAACTTTTTTTCTTTTAGTACTTATACATGTATTTTTTTGTTGCTCCATTTCCGATAATCATAACAGTTTACAGTTTAGCAAATAAAAAAATATGCATTCTGTATTCTGTACAAGGGTCAACATGTCAAATTTTGATTGGTATGAAAGTTGTTTAGAACTGTTACGTTCTTCTTACTTTCACTTTCTATTGTTGACGGCATCAACTTCCACACACATTTGCTGTTTTCTTTAACGTAATTATGCATTTGCATCCAATGTGTATTGTGTTCTAAAAGATTTAATGATAAACGATTAAGTTATAAAGAGGAGTTGGGCCTATGGATATTTGTTTTTACTTTACCGATTTTTATTGATCATTTTTATGTAGTCGTACATGTACTGATCGGATTCTATTTAAAGTTCGGGTTTCCCCTTGGAGTCGGGTTAAAAATAGCTCGTCTTGTTTTATGATTTTTACTTGTAACATTCTTAGATATATGTCATGCTTTAAAAGTTTAATTTTGCGCATATGAGTATAGATTTACGGAATGGAATTATTATATTGAGAAAATCGTATAAATAACGGCTTTCCAGTTGACCTCAATGAACCCTGTATTAGCCTGGAACAATACAGGATTTGTCTGTATTTGCCCATGGGCCGACAAAGCTGTATTAATATCACTAGGGCTAAGCCATCAGTATGACACATGCCGTGTTTGCCATATTAGGGCTGATTTTATCATATTATTTAATAAAAAATGTTACAACCTTAGATTATATTGCACTTTGATAAACATTTTGATCTCTACTGAAGTTACAACCATGAACACAAATCATATAAAATGTCCTAACAAAATCTATTTCAGAACTGTTTCATTTCCATCTCTTTAATCTGTTCCCTTTGGTAAATTCTAGTTTTGTCTCCAGTACAGAAACCAATGCATACCTTCCTCTGCTGTAATTTTTACCAATTACCATTCATCAAGGAAATCAAAACCAGTTTTTGGTAGATTCAGAGAACTCTGAAAAAACATTACAAAAATTAATCCATTAGAGCAGATACTACACATTTATAAAATGATTAATAAATACTACACATTTATAAAATGATTAATAAATACTACACATTTATAAAATGGTTAATAAATATAGAGTAGAGACAATAAAGTTTTTACAATGCAATTTAAATCACATTTAAGTTTTTACATATGCAATTAAAATCAAACAGAAAATATTTTTGACCTTATGTCTATGTACATGTCTCCTTCAGGGTGTTTAAAAATCTAGAGCCATGCTATATTAGGATGATTTAATATCTTCGCATGATTATGAATACATAATCACATGTAAACTCAAAATTGTTTAAGTAAAAAATATATAAGTATTCATTTACAGCCACTATACAACATTAATTTCTTTATGCTTATGTGTACTTTTAAGGTAGTTCAACACTACCGGTAATATTCATGAGATCATGTTGAGAAGGTCGGCACAATTGAAGAACCAATCCTACTAACCTGAAATCTGTTTGTTTTTGTTTTTTTTTCTGGAATTGAGATCAAAGTGTGCTAATGTTTTGTTCACCTAAATTTACATAGATTGCTTAGTTGAAATGTTGAAAGGCAATTTGTGGCTTTAAGAAATGAAACTTTTATCCATGAGAATTTTATTAATTTTCGTAAACAAATATTTTATAATACATTGTGTAAGAAGAAGAAGAAGAAATTTTATTGTCAATAAATTGACGCCCATAATTAAGCAGTTACAAATTAAACATGGAATAAACATAATGAACAAAAAATACAATGCACAATTACATTAAAAATTGATGAAGTCAAATTTCTTACATGTACATGTATTTATGTTTCAGTACAGTGACGCAGAAAAATAGCTATTAATTTAAAAGTTTATTATTATCATTTTCTATCAAAAATAAATTGAATAAGTTATATAAGCTTTGGTTTTGATATATTTTTATATCTATATATCTATGTTACCTCCAATAAAATATTGGAACGGTTTTCATATAAACACTGTAAAAGACTACACATTTTCTTAATGATAAAACTATCTTCTGAAGACATGAGCCAAATGAATTTAGCTTCATCATTCATACTTTTAAAATTAATAAATTTTTTGTTAATTTCATTTAATATGTCTGTTCTTACAGACATTAATTTTGGGCATTGTAGGAGAAAGTGAAGTTCGTCCTCGATGTCATTTGTACATAATTTACATTTCCTGTCATTTACCTGAAGCCCAATAATAATCAATATCTGCCCATTTCAATTTCTAATTCATGTGAGCTTATTCTTAATTTTGATAATTGATTTCTTTCTTTGAAATTGCCATGTATTAAATATTTTTCTGGGAGTCAAGAGAAGTAATATTTAAATTTTCTGTAAGTTCTTAATTGATTGCCATAATTTTAGTTCTTTGATCATTAAAAACATCCTCTCTCCATATCTTATTATATTTAATTTTAAGTTTGTTCAGAATAACTGATTTAATTTTTGATTTCACTTTAAAAATGTTTTCAATATTTACATCTATATACATGATGTAAGTTGAAAGCTGCTGGATACAAGCATACCAGCTATTTTTTAAATTTTTAGCTTCAATGAAAGCTTCGGACAAAAGGGAATTATCTGCCTTCATTAAATGTTTCATATATTTGAACATATTTAATATAATTTCTAATAACAAGGGGTATCTGCCCAATTCAGCCATAACAGCTAAATTGGAATGCTCTTTTATTTACACCTAAAGAATATTTACAAAATTTTATGTGGACTTTTTCAAGTTGTCAGTCTTTACAAATTTATTAAAGTATTTATCATTCTCATTTAATAATTTATTTGGATTAAAAATCCCAATACCTCACTATAATATGATCTATTATCACCATGCTTTTAACTGATATATTTTTCTAAGATTATTCAAATGAAAAGGGAGCTAATTCGCAGCAAAGTGGATGAAACATGGCATTCCAAATTTGTCAATCAATTATGATGTTACAAAGGAAAAACTGCCAATATAGAATATTACAAGGGTAAATCTGTATTACATGCTGTATCAAACTGAGACGTGAATAATTGAATATAATCCCTAAGGCTTGCCTGAGGGATGATATTGGTAGAGGGTTGATACAGCATGTAATACATATTCCCATGTCATATATTTGAAACAGAACAAAAATCTTAACAGTGTTCCTCATTAAAATAAAATATAACTTTTATACAGATTTTTAAGGGTGTAATAAAGGGGAGCAGCTGTGACTGATATTGATATCATCTTGGTGTGATGATACAGGACAAAATATGACATTTGTATAACACAAGGACCTCGAGGATTCTTGTATTTATAACTAAATATATGATAAAATTACTTATCGGACCCAAAAATCAAACCTTTCAAGGGCTCTTCATTAAGGCTTGTCCGACTTGTCCCTACAAGTCCAAATTGGAATCGGACAAGTAAAATTTAGAACTACTTGCCCACAGGACAAGTGAAAAAAACAAATAAAATGAAATTCTGCACTGTTTGGACAAGTAACAATTCATTGTGGACAAGTAATTCTGAAGTTCACTTGTCCAAGTGACAAATTCATTAAAGTTAATGTAGAGGCCTGCTTTCCAGTATATATATATATCCGGCTCTTTATTTTCCTAATGTGTAATCATATTGTGCAGCACATCAGTGTTTATCTACCTTTAGACTAGAAAATCCCGTAATAAGAGTTGTCAGAAGACAACATAGATCGCTGGGGATTAGAGTTACCGCAATGCAAAATTAATTTGAAAGTTTTACATTTTCGTATGTGATAAATACTTTAAATGCGATATAAGAAAGCCACATGTCAAACAGGAACTCCCTATCACTAAAAGAATAACTTCTATTTAAACAGGGTTCAAGTTTTTTTTTAAATTGCCCTCAGGGCAATTTCAAGGTCAAAATGTCTACAACTAAGCTCTCACCATAGGGAAGTCACAAACAAAATATAAAATACCCTATAGCTATCACTAAACGAATAACTTCTAGAAGCAAGGTTAAAGTTTTTTAAAAAATTGCCCTTAGGGCAAGGTCAATGTCAAATTGTCTAAAAATATGGTACCTTCAGAAAGATGTCATCATAAGGAAGTCATACATGTATACTGAAATTGAACATTTTTACACTAAATGTCAACATTCTAGAAACACTGTTTAAGTATGTTTTTTTTTAATTCCCTCAGGACAAGGTCAGGGTCATAATGTCTATAAATATGGCATCACTAGAAAGCTCTCAACACAAGAAAATCATATACCAAATATGAACACCAGGGTTCGCGCTGGGCTTCGCCAATGTCGCAATTTGCGATTTTATTTTCATTCTGGCGACAAAAAATCGTTCCTGGCGATTTTTTGGCGACAACGTTTTTCAAATCAACTTGCCGGTATTATCCAATTTTTANTTTTTTTAAAAATTGCCCTCAGGGCAAGGTTAAGGTCAAAATGTCTACAAATATGGTACCAAAAGAAAGCTCTCATCACAAGGAAGCCACATACTAAATATCAACATCCCATCTCTTAAGGTCTCCATTCCACATGCAAAGTTAAGTTTTTGCTGACGCCACTGCCGCCGCCCCCGGGAGTATGACAATAGCTCCCCAGACATTTGTCCTAGCGAGCTAAAAAATCATTTTGATGAGGAATTATGTCACAAAAGAATAATAATACAAATAAATTTCTTTTAAGTGTTGATATGAAAATGGCTAAGATTTGGCATTGCAAACTTTGAAAAAAATTCTTGATGGATTCCCAAAAGCATTTATACAATAATCATTAAATACACTTCACTATGGATACTGAGTTAACAGTAATGCAAAGTAAAGAGGGTATATAAACTACCTACCATTGATCCATGCCAGTCATTTAATGAATACATTCCTGACTTTACATCTACTGCTATTAATTCTGTATCTTCATAATCAGTATCAGAGACAAGTTGAGATTTATCGCTTGTTCCCACCACACCACTATCCACAGTATCATCTCTGTTCATACTCTGTGTAGGTGGTTCATATAATTTACTGGAGGAAGTACTATCTGTACTGTCTCCTTTTAATAGTGGTTTCCTAGAAGGTGACATATTATTAGAGTTAAAACCTTTCAGCAAAGGTCTATGAGACGGTGATGTAGTTGTGCTACTTAGACTTTCTTCGTCTTCTACAACCTGTGATATCATTGGATTTTCAAATACTGACAACTCAATGTCATATTTCTTCTTCGGTACTGAAATTTTTACTGTTTCTTCCTTAGATTCCTTTTCCTTTTCATTGTCATGGTTTGAATCACTTGTGGAGTTTTTTTTTCCATTTTTATTTCCTTGGTCATATGGGTCAATAAAACTATCTCTGCTGAAGGCATAGTTTATTTCCTCTGGGGAATTGTCCACTTTTAATGTGTTGTTTGACTGAATGGTTGTTTCAGTTGGTATATTTTTACAATACCCAGTTGCATCAGGCTTTGATAAGTTTTTGAATTCAGAATACCATAAACTTTTCCCTGGTTCTTGAACAGAAAATTCTCTTTTCGCTTTTCTATTTTCTTCCTCATTTAGGTCACGAGAGTTTCTTCTACGAGTCTTTGATTGTTTGGTCATTTGTTCTGGTTCCAGGTCTAGTAATGTTAAATCTTGCTGACTCTGCAACATAAATAGATAATATTGGAATAAATGTACAGGTAATTCTGTGGAGTGTACACACTATACAAAACTGATATATATATATATAAATATATGGCAATATAAATAATATTGACACTGTCTATTTATTTGCCGATAGCCCAACGAGACTGGTACGTGGACACCGGATTTATTAAGAAATAAATAATTACAAGGCATTAAATATGTATGAATACAAAATAATGTAAACAAATATTCATATGTATATATAGACAAAAAGTGTTAATCTAAATGTTTACGATGGTGCTATTTAAGGAAAAAATGAGTATCTGGACTATTAAAGTAAGTGAGAACCGTACCGTCCATTAACCAAGTAATAAATCAAAAATTTTAAGTTTAAATATCTGAATATCTTACAGGATTAAGTAAATTTCATATATACTAGAAACAGGTAAAAAATAAATGTATCACTGAAGGGCTCCTTCACTAGTGACCTCGCCGGCCAGGAAAAACCACCTCGATTAAGGTGGAAACCTGTGTCCAAATCCGATGCAATAGTCACCTCGGGAGAAATACTTGGACAGTATTTAAAAAATATAATAATGAAAATAATAATGATTTAATGGACGAAATACATATTTTGTTATTGAACTTGGTTGTTTACCAGTCGGGTGTTTGGCTAGAAGTGAAGACAAAGGAAAATTCCCGCCTATACATGTACATGTATATCACGTGATAAACACATTATAGTATTAAAAGTACCGTTAATACAGTAATTTCCAACTATACTAACGAAACGTTGGAAATTATAATTATCCACATGTACCCATGATGGCCAATTAATTTGCTCTCAAACTGAATAACGTACCAACCATGGGAAAAAGATCAAGAAAGATGGAATTTTTATAGAAACTGAGAGACTATCTTTTTGTTGGGCACATTCATTGAGGAGATAATGCAGTTTCTATACACATGTATGTTAGATTCTACCTACTAAAAGTACTGGATATCAATTATTAACACAAGAATGATTAGATTAATTGTTCAGACTAGTACATGTACAACGGCAATTTAAAAATGCTAAAGGCTCAGAGAAACCTTTAAATTTTGAGACAGATTTGTTCATCTATAGTTGATTAACATTACTTGACACATTAATATAAGTACTGATTCCTATAGATATAACAAAACATAATTGCTTAAAGCATTCATAGATAACAGTAAGTGAGCCCTTTTCAGTTTTTCAGATCCCATATAATAAATATATTTCTTATCAAAAGTTTATCAATTAAATTAAATAACAGATTCAATTGGTGAAAACTTTACATGATCAAAAACGTGGTTCATATTTCTTCAAAGTTTGGTTTCACTTTTTTTGTTGAGAAAATGATTTTTAACAAAAACACAGATGCTGACTGGAGCAAAGTGATAACTCCAATTCAGAAGCAATCTTTGGCCAAAAGCCTTAAAACAATGAAAGTCAACAAATCAAAGCAGGAATAACTCTACACACAGGGGTTAAGATATTTTCAAAATTGGAATTTGGAACTATCCTGCAGAACTTGACATGCATTTAAACTTATATTTATTCTAATAGTTTAATAGTCCCTTTAACCCCTTGTAACTCGAAATAAGTGATATTGCAACAGCTCACACTGACCCTTTGGGTCAGGTGAGCTAAAATTTAGAAAATTTTAGTGCTCATACATGCCAAATTTTATACAAGTGGCCTTTATCATTGTTTATTGGGAGGGAATACTTTCATATAAGACATGAAAAGGGTGGCCTTTGGTTGGATCTGTGAGGAAGGTGGCCTCTGTAGGGAGGTCAAAATGCATTACAAAAGGTTAATGCATGAGAAATGTGGCCACATGAAGGAGGTGGCCTCTGTGGGGAGGGGCCTTATAATGGACTTATAATGGAGGGACTACTCTATTTTGGCATTACTTGATATTTTAACTAAAAACAGGTCGAACATTGTTCAAACTGAGTGATCCAAGTTTCTATTTCACATGAAAATATAAAATTAAATGCATAAAACATTAAAAATTCAGTATATACACAAAATGTAATAGGACAGGTTGTAGTGTAAATATTTTGTACATTACCTTAGATTTCCAGGAAAATGGTCCAGAGAATTCATCTTGCCATGTCCAAAACTACAAAAAAAAAATAAACAATATATCAATACCATTTAGATAAACTGACTAAAAAACTATTTAAAGAACATTGTAATGCCTTCAAAACCCATTTTCATAAGAAGGATTAGCCTATACAAAACTATTGTGTTTCAGGTAACATACTTATTTGTATAACAAAATGCTCTCTTTTTGAAGATATATTCATATACATTTTGTACTTAATATGAAATCAGTATGTCAAGCGGTTACAGAAAAAAACTCCTGAAACCTATATTTTTCAAAATTTCACTAAGTCCAAGGGCCATTACTCTGTACAAAATCAACCGACCAGAACCAAACTCACACTTGATCTGTATCTCACCTAGATACACTCATATACCAAATATGAAATCAATATGTCTAGGGGTTATAGAAAAAAACGCCGGAAACCTATATTTTTCAAAATTTCACTAAATCCAAGGGCCATAACTCTGTACAAAATCAACCGTCCAGAACCAAACTCAAACTTGATCGGTATCTCATCTTGATACACTCGTATACCAAATATGATATCAATATCTCAAGCGGTTACAGAAAAAAACTCCGGAAACCTATATTTTTCAAAATTTCACTAAGTCCAAGGGCCATAACTCTGTACAAAATCAACCAACCGGAACCAAATTCAAACACCTAGATATACTCATATACCATATATGAAATCAATATGTCGAGCGGTTACAGAAAAAATCTACGGAAACCAAAAAGTTGGAAGGATGGACAGACGGACGGAGGGTATAACATAATACGTCCGTCTTTTGACGGGCGTATAAAAATATGAGTAAGGGATATTTACTTAACAAATTTTGATATGCCCATTAAGATTTAATCATGCATATCATTTTGAGGGAGAAAATGTTAAACCCCTGTTTTATTGATGGGAGATAATTTTTCATGTTCTATTTCCTCTCATGGTAAATTTATTATCTCCCATAAACAAATTACTGATTTTGTGTTTTATACCAAAAATAATACTAAACATGATTTGCAGTATCTCCAATAATTCTCCAGTATGTGAATTAATCATAAATAAAAATGGTCATTTGATTATACATGCTAAAACAAAAATTTTCACATTTTTAAAATTTGTTTGAAATAATCAACATGAAATCAAGTTTATAAATGCTCACACTGTACGTATTACAAAGTTCATCACCTAACACAAAAGTTGCTGAGGTAAGTATCAATTGATAATTTTTTTTTAACCAATTATACAGTTTTTTCAAAGCAATTTAGTTGTCAAACTGTAGAATTTGTAGCCAAATGGCCAATAAAATTGGTCTACGGTTACTTTTGAAGGACTATAACAGATTCGGAAGAGGGTTGCAAAATACCGTATCTGTAAAATGTAAAATCCACCTAAAGCGCCAGTAATTAGATTTAATTTGTTGATAAAATAAACTACAAAAATCATAATTTATAAATATGTTGATTATTGTTATTATGAAAACAGCTTGAGTAATAACTTTGATTAATTAATATACAACTGTACTCTTGTTTTAATTACTGTTTGTTTAGTACGCAGGATACGCTGATTAAATTAAATAATTCATAAAGGTTCTGCAGAATCTAGTGTCTCGTTTACTCACTCCACTTTCATTATAATTTGGCCTATATTAAGATGTGGTTACTACGTAAACAAATGCTAAGAAATAACTGGTCTTTGAGAGTATCAGAAAATTTACAGAAATTGGAACCATATATTTTTATTCTTAGTTTTCAGAATTAAGTCTGGTATGAAAAATTGCTAAAATATTTGGTTGTACGTAAAAATTTCAAAAATTGTTAAGTCTTGGACATTTTCAGGAAATTTTCCCAAGACCCAAGTTGGAACCAGAATAAAATGTCCATCTATAAACTTTATGCAACAATTCTACACCAAAATTAATTTCCTAAATTGAAATTTTATCATTGTTGATATATATGGACCCAATATGAAAATTTAGCCAAAATCATTGAAGCAGAAAATATAGGTCAAGGTGACATATCTCTCTGGTATGGATGTTGGTTACTACTAAACATATGCTGAAGATGTAACCACTTACAAATCATCATCTGTCTATGACATGTAGGTGCTGAGATATGGAGCAAACAAAAAAAAATCACCAAAAAAAAAGACCAATTTATGGCAAAATACGGAAATATTGGAATTATTTTTTTTTTAAAAAAAACTTGGGATTCAATAATGAAGTTGTACTCAATACTGGGTCAAAATTTCATTCATATTGAATATGATATGAGAAAGTCACTGATGTTTTAAAAAGTTTAACATCAGGGTTAACCAAAANTTCATTTTATATTTAGCATGTTTGTGTATCGTGAATATTTGGGCCTTTTCTGGTGTTCTCGTATATATTTGCCGTGCATCTGGACTCTGATTTATTTAATCTACTTGAGTTTTGTTCTTTCGGAATTCTTCTACAATTGTTTCTTAAATATAGGTATTTCTCACATTTCAAATAGAAATAAACTTTGTACGCAGTTAAGAGTCTGTCCCTCACTGTGCGTTTTCCTTCGTAAATGGTTAAAACTTCTTCGTTCCTAACGTTATATCCTGCCGCAATTTTTGCGACCAATTTCCATTTAAATGTGTCAATATAAGTATTACGACTTTTTATCATGACCAAACTAAACAAAACAACGATATAATATCACTTAACAATACAGGGACGAATAGACCAAGGCCGGATTGTCATAAGGCCGGACTGACATAGGGCCGGACTGTTGTAAGGCCGGATGGTCTCGAAATCCTTTGAAGTTGGCTCAATTAATAAATGCCAGTGAAAGTCTGACTTCCACCACAATTGTTGTGCTTTTAATATGTCCATACTAATTTTTCTCATTCTAAGTCATCGGGAGAATATGTCCTGATTGAGCAAAATTCCCTAGCTGTATGTTAGTCCAAGTATTCAAAAAATCATTCCCTTTCTCAATCTCTGAAAACAAAGGCGCATATAGCTCTTCCTACTGTCACTAAGCACCTCTGCCACACTGGAAGCAGAGGTTTCTCTTAAAATGGCCACTAAAATGACTTCAGGGTGTGAATTCGTCAGGACATATACCAAATCACTGCGAAAAGGCCAATGTAAATCCAATATCCGACGTAGGAAGATTTCGAGATCATCCGGCCTTGCAACAGTCCGGCCCTATGCCTGCCCAGCCTTATGACAATCCAGCCTTGGTCTATCCGTCCCTGTATTGTCAATTGATACTATACCCTTGTTTTGTTCAGTTTTGTCATGATATCGGAGATAGAAAGTTGTATTTTTTATTGTTCAGACTTATATTGATGCATTTATTGGAAATTTGTTGTATAGGAACGAAAAAGTTTTAACCATTTACGAAATCGTACAGTGAGGGATAGCCTCTGAACTGTGTACCAAGTTTGTTTTTTTATTTGGAATGTTAGCAATACCTATATTTAAGAAACAATTGCAGACTGTGAATGCCGAAAGACAAAATTCAAGTGGATTACCGGTAATTAAATCAGAGTCCAAATTCACGACAGATATGAGCATGATGAGAACACCAAAATAAAAAAACCATAGTCACGATACACAAAACTGAACACTAAAACTTCGGGACATGAGTTTGCTTTCCATCTTCCAAGGTAAAAAAATTGGCATATGAAGTTAAATTTTTCTTATGGCAAAAACAAATTCAACTTCTTTTAACAAATTTTCGCAGAAAACAACAGTAATACATAAATTATCATAAGGCCGGATCTACTTTTAAGACAGGGCCGGATTGGAATGAGGCCGGAAAGTACAGGGCCAGATAGGCAGAGACGGTTTTCTCGTAAGGCCGGAACGTCTTGTTTACCACGTAGGAAAAGCTATGCCCACCCTATGTTTCGAAAATTGTCCTTTTCCTTACATCATTTGTTTCATCGACTACAATTTTTTCTCCCATCTGAATCTTTAATACAGGGTATGATGATGGATAAGATTCATTCTTTTCATGACTTTGATATTTTAATCTAACGTCTGGCCCAACAAAATAATCGTCCAAAATTTCATCCTGTCTATTTTCATCAAAATTGTCCCATTTATCTCTGAACAAAGACTTGATCATGTGTGTTTCTTGTATAATTTTTCGAGTCAGTAGATTAGTAGACCCAAAATACGCCAAAGCTGCGTTATCCATGGTGTTATTTGCACAAAACTTTTGGAAATAACCAAGCCCACTCGAGGAAGTGATTTGACAGCCCAGCGGCAAAATTCTCTGCACTGTAAGAAAAGTCCCGAGAATTTCCGAAAAAGAAAGTTTAATGTTTTACATAAAATATAAGATAAAAATATATTACTATATATTTTTTCATCTTTTAAAATAATCGGACTCAAGAATCACGTATGTTGAAAATAAGATGGTCATTTATTATTTTTGGGGGGGATTACAACGCAAGTTATAATAAACTTGTATGGGAGCATCCAGGTCGACCTTCACCTTCACTTTTCAGGAAGTAAACGTCAGGCTTCACGTCCTCTTGTGCTACAAAAAAAATATTTAGAATGGGAGCCAGAGCATCAATACAGCTGCAAGACGAAGAAATTGAAGATATGCAGAACGAAACGGGCTGTAAGAATACATCTGACTTTAATGTATTTTATAGATTTGCTTTTGAAATTTTCAAATACTTTGGGGATGCCACAATTTTATTTTTTAAATCAACTTCAAGCCATATTATTAGACCACAGGCGGTAGGTATTTTCACCGCCGACCACCGCCGACCACTTAAAAACCATAAATTAACCACTAAAAATTAAACATATATGCTAATATGCTATTGATATACAGTTGTGTCCCGGATTATTGCGCATCCGGTAATACTGCGCACCATCCATTTCGCAATGATATCGTTCTTAATTACATGAATTAAGGAAATGATAACAAGTGACACTGACCTGTTAGAGAGACAAGTTGTAGGTCAACTAAAAAAATTATATTCTTCCGCGCATTACGTCACGATACACTAACTGGTATATTTTATGAATCGAGGCTAAGAATATGTTACCCTTCTTATCAAAATATACAATAATTAAAAGTAAATTTAAGAATAAATCCTGTATTTGGTTTATTTTGTAGCATAATAATATATCTGATGGATACCAAAAGATAATTCCGAAATCATTCGTTTTCTCCAAGTTTTAACCTATTTTTTATGACATGCGCAGTATCACCGGACATCACACAAGTTGTTTACATCACGGGGTCAGTGTGTTTTCATAGAAATTAAAGTGCAACTGACATAACCTTTAAACAATTAAATATATTCAATGAAAACATTGATAAATGAACTATTTTTAGACACCAACGTTTTGGTGTTAAAAAGTATTCAGGAAAGCCAGGTCCATGTTGAAGCTTTAGGTGCGCAGTATCACCGGCCAGCTCTGTACTGTTATACTATTTTAGAAACTTTTATAATATATAATTCAAATCTAACTACGCGCATGAAGATCGGCGACCGCTTGTAAAAGTTTATCGATCAAATAAAGTTTCAAAATTACTTTTTATTTTAAATCTTCAGTGTTATATATTTTCATCTTATGGATGTTTTACAGTATGCTAAGAACCAACCTAAGTCGCAATTTAAGATAGAAAAATAAACAAAAAGCAAAAAAACATCGGAAATAATAATACTAGGTGGTCGGCGGTGTTGCTTATCATATAAAGCATATATGAACTGAGTGTGGTCGGCCCGGAGGTCACATCTAAACAAATGCAAATAAGCATTTTCTTTTTATTATTTATGCTTAAATGAACAACTGAAACCACGATTTAAGACAGAATAATGACAAAATATCCAATAAAACAATAAAAAATCGTTATATTAAGGAGGTCGGTGGTGTTTGGCGGTGGTCGGCGGTGAAAATACCCAGGGCTTCGTAATTTTTTTAAAATTCCACTTACCCACGGGTAAGTTGATTTCAAATTTCACTTACCCGCAACATTTTTTGGTTTCCCACATTTTTTTCAGATAGTCCTGACAAATCAGATCCTAAGATATTTTTATGGCAATAAAAATTCTTTACAGAGATGTGAGGCTTGTTTAGGGAGGGGGTCCCAATATCCTGTATTCCAGTAAGTCTGGACGAAAATATCTCTTTGAAAATTGAAGATATCCCATTAATTATTGAAATATCCCGTTTCACATAGTCAAAATATCCCATATCCCAGTACTTTTGGTCTCAAATATCCCATATCCCATTAACAAAAGTGGCAAATATTTCGTATCCCAATATACCCTAAACAAGCCTCAAATGTGTCAAAACTCTAGACATGATAACAGCCAATATCCTATCTTTTAGCTTATGCCTCAAGTTCAGTAGCTGCCTCCTTGGGGATCAAGTTGCTGCTACATGTGCTTGTTTAGTGCCATAATGATGAAATTGAAACTGTTGGGTCAAATGAGACCATTTCTCACTATTCATTTTCTTAACAGAGTTCATATAGACTGTCCTTTTTAGACAGGTATTCATCAAACCACCTTAGTTATTCAACAAGTAAATTCCCAGGCATTTATTTTCATGTACTGTCCGTTCGTTTTTACCCCAACATTTAATTTATTCTTTTATTTGAAATTGCCAATTTTATTTATCTTAATGGTAAATACGATCCCGATCTATATTTGGATTTTGATTATGTCCTCTTTTTCTTTCAATGTCAATTACGGTTTCTGTGAACAACGATAAAATAATCTGGTACCCTTTATTATTTAAGCATCTATCAACCAAGCATAAAAAATAGAATTGAGGGGGAACCAGATTAATCGTTTCCGGTATGACCAAATACCGATAAACCAAACTACTTACCCGGCGGGAAAGTACGCTCATAGATTTACTTTCCCGGACTAGTTTTTCACTTTCCCCGGGTAACGGGAAATGGGAATTACGAAGGCCTGATACCCACCCGACCACAGGGGTTTGTTACGAAAAAAGGATAAAATAAAATAAAGCTCAGAGGGTTGGAACAGTGTACTTCTATTCAAATATTATTCATATTTGACAATCCTTTCATAAAGAGTATGTCCATAAACTCATTCTAATGTGTATGAGGTCTTGAATAGATGAGTTTCCAATTGGTGAATTTTCTCGGAAAATTTTGACATCACAATATAGATTTTTGGACATCACAATGTTATGTGACACAATTTACTCCGATTGACCTGATCATGAGGTCAATCGGCGAATTCATTCATTAAAAAGAAATTGGAAATTCGTCTATTACCATCATTACAAGTCAGACGAAAAGCATCACGTCCCATGTTCCTTCACAAAGTAATACACCATGAAGTGGCAGTCCCAGTAATAAAACCGCATTGGTCACACATAGCCAGCACCAACATTGCTTTGTAAGACTAGGATCAAACGGTGATCAAAGCAAGAACATATCCAAAGTATTTTGCAAGTGTTTTTACCTCGAAGCCAACAGGAAATATACCAAAACTTCCACAGAATGAAAATAGAAATCCAATAGAAAAACTCATACTCACAGAAGAAGGCATATTAAAAGTACTGAAAACACTGAAAATTGACAAATTCCTTGGGCCAGATGAATAACAATGTGTACACCCACGAATCTTAAAAGAAATATCTAGTTCCATCGCCAAACCACTGTATGTAATACAGTGGATTCCTGTTAATTGCTTTCTGTTTTTACAAAATTATTAATTGATTTGACATTTCATAATTAGATATCTCATTTTGATTAGTTTTTCAGAATAATTTGCTAAAAAATATATACTTTTAATGTTAAATTTCACAAAACATGTCTTGATTTGAAAATGAAACTATTCAATTAACAGGATTTTTTTTAACTATTCAATATGTAATTAAAAGGAATAAATAATAAAGAAGCATATAGTAAATGGTTTTGTGCAGCAGAATTGTATGCAATTAAGAGAAATATGCTATAAGAGGTATGCAATTAAATGGAGTTGACTGTATTCAAACAATCATTAGACAAAGTTATATTACCCTCAGAATGGAAGATTGCTAATGTTAGTGCCATATCAGGGCTTTTTTTACCTTTGTTTTACATGTACATCTGAATAATGAACCCATTCCTAACGTGAAAATACCTATTTTTTTTCCCAAAAACCTTGGAAAAATTCCAAATTGAATCAAGCAAAAATAGTAGGTTTAAATTTGTAATCTGACAGTAGAAAATTGTGTCAAAATCGCGATTCATTTGTTAGCTTGAAAAGGTCTTCTATCACTAATTCTTAATTAAATCATTAGGGAAGCGAAACGAACTTGACATTCATTTTTATGACACAATTTGCTGGTTTACGGTATTTTCTTTGCGGTACTTCTCGGGCTTTATAGTATGTCTAAGGAACGTAAACTAGATGTTTATCCCTGTCCGAAAGGTCATCACTGAATATCATTTGCCGCATAAAATCGATGAACTGTCAAACTTAACTCAAAAACCCTAAACTAGAGTAATTTGGATTAAACATATTGAACAAGGATATGTTTCAAAGAAATATCACGTGAAATCCCAGCACTACATTGTGAGAATGTAAGGAGAGTTGTCTCTTCCAACGATGCTTATACTGAAACTGTTTATGGTCTGATGAATGTAATATCCCTACTGTAAATGACCCTAAATTAATGCACCGGTAGTTGTAATCTCAACTAGTTGTTGCTGTTCCATAATCAAAGCCTGGAAATTTTCCTTCAATTTTTAGCTCACCTCACTAAGTGAGGGGGGCTTGTGTAATGCTTCTAGTGTCCGGTTACGAAGAATGGTTAAGGTCCATTCCTGCTTACTGACATGCCCCACATCAATCATACTGGTATGCCTGATGCATTTTGGGGTGACAACTGGAATGCATGCTTTGGATGCTGTCTCTGACCTACATTTTACACATGAGCGACTTGGTTAGGTAGAATGGTTAAAGTCCATTCCTGCTTACTGACATGGCCCACATCAACCATTTTGGTATGTATGATGCATTTTGGGATGACAACAACAATGCATGTTTCGGATGCTGTCTCTGGCCTACATTTTAGGCATGAGCGACTTGGTTAGGTAGAATGGTTAAAGTACATTCACGTCTACTGACATGGCCCACATCAACCATATTGGTATGTATGATGCATTTTGATATGACAACAACAATGCATGCTTCGGATGCTGTCTCTGACCTACATTTTACGCATGAGCGACTTGGTTAGGTAGAATTGTTAAAGTCCATTCCCGTTTACTGACATGGCCCACATCAACCATATTGGTATGTATGATGCAATTTGGGATGACAACAACCAGGCTGTCTTCATGTAATGCAGACTGCTGATCGAGGTTTCTTTATTGTTTATTATTAGGAGACAGAAGAGTAAGATTTGCGTTCTTTAAACAAAATATAATGATTCTATGAAGTCTTTTCAGTGATATGGAGTAAATGTATACAATGGAAATCTTGTAAAAAAAATTCCCCAATTTGATGTCGCCGATGCAATTTTCCCAATTGCAGGGGTTGGGGTCTTATTTTAATAAAGGTAGAAAAAGCCCTGCATATGTAAGAAAGGTAACAAATCACTAGCGAGTAACTATCGACCAGTTAGCTTAAGTCAGTGCAGTGGTATGTAAAACTATGGAGAAGTTGATAAGAGAAAACATAATAAACCATATGAAAATCCACAAAATTATTTTCAACAAAACAATATGGTTTTATTTCTGGTCGTTCAGCAACATTAAAACTGTTAGAAGTACTGGACAAATGGACCGAAGCCTTAGAAAATGGTCATTACATTGATTGCATTTATATGGATTTTCAAAAGGCTTTCGACAAGGTTCCACATAAAAGATTAATAGACTAAATCCAAAGTTACAGTATTAAAGTTCCAGTACTAGTTTGGATAACAGATTTCCTGAAAAGTAGGTCACAAAAAGTAATGGTAAATGTTACTACTAGTAGCTCGGAATGGGAAGATGTGACTTCTGGCATACCTCAAGGATCAGTCCTGGGCCCAATTCTCTTCATCATATACATTAATGACCTCCCAGACATAGTAAATTCTGATGCCTACTTATTTTCAGATGACACAAAAATATTTAGAATAATTACAGAACAAAATGACAAGGAAATATTACAAAAAGACTTAGAACATTTGGAGGAATGGAGCGATAAATGGCTACTTAAATTCCACCCTGAAAAGTGTAAGCATATGAAAATCAGTAACAGAAACATAACTAGAAAATACGAGGGGACTTTATAAACATAAGTGGATGATATAAATCTGATAATGGTTTTTATGAAATAAAAACGATACGCTAGGCTATGGAATAGCCTTGTATAGAAAATTGCGTGTTTGATTAACAAGGGTTTGGTGGCTTGATTTGTAAACTCAAATCAATACTTGAAGTAAGCCTTTCTCATCGGTACTTCTTTGTAATTTCTTCTATTGGTCTGCACATGTGATAAAGCAGTCACTGATTCGATCAAACCTCTCATTTTTTGCCAACAGCAACGCAAAGTAGTTTCGTGCTTTTGTTTTTTGTTTGTTTGTTTTTTGGGTTTTTTTTTTTGTTTTTTTTTGTTTGTTTTTTTTTTTTGCATTCTCCTAGTGTGTTGCTGTTTTATCTTTTATCCCTCAACAGAGACAAACTTTATTAACTAAAATGTATACATGTATTGAAGCAGTGAATTTGTGTAAATGCTTTCTAACAATTCTGAGATTATAAGGACATCTAACCTCAAGAACTTACTTTGAATAAAGCCAATTCTGATAATCATCATTGTCCGTTCTTAGACATCAGTTTTATAACGAAAGGTAAATTAGATACTAAAATTTATGATAAAAGGGATGATTTTTCTTTTCCCATAGTTAATTATCCATTTCTGGATGGCAATGTTCCATTAGCGCCATCATATGGTGTTTACATATCTCAACTTGTTCGATTTGCTCGAGTATGATTTTAATGAACGGAATCTTTTCATAACTGAAAAACTATTACATCAAGGTTTTCGTTATCACAAACTAGTTAAAACCTTTACTAAATTTTATCATCGATATAAAGACTTAGTTCATAAATACAATGCAACCTGTAAACATCTAATCAAGGCTGGTATTTCACATCCCTTATTTTACGGTAATGTTTTACATAAGAGTAAAAAATACTTAAACTCGCCTAACAAACTTATAAAACCTTTAAATCGTCTAATTCATAAAGGTTATAGTTACGGTATTGTCGTCAAGTCATTACGTATGGCCTTCTTTGGTATTAACATTGATTTTTTGATAGGGTCTTTGCATTTTAACTAAACACATTCTAAATTTCTAAAATCTGTATTGCATGGACACGAGTTATGTATTCCAGTATATACATGAAATCATTATGCTAAACTCCTCACAGTTGGAAGCTGTATACAGAGGGTACATAACTTACTTTGTCAGTTGGTAATGGGTCTGGAGCTGGCATGTCAGTTAACTGTTAGTAGTCTCTTGTGATTTCATGTTTTTGTCCGTATTTAGTTCTTTCAGTTTCATTTTTCACAATTGACTCAGTCCTGTTGCCGACTGAATTTTACTGTTGTTACGATTGTTTTTTGATTTATCACATTGGCTGTAGGGGGAAGGTTTGGGCACAATAAAACTAGTTTAACCCCACTGCAGCAGGTTTGCGCCTGTCCTAAGTCAGGAATTTATTGAGCCTTTGTGTGTCTTCTCCTTTTTCTAGTTAGTTTACTTATGTCTATAGGAGTCTAGGATGATGTTTATTTCGCTGAACTTGATTACTCTTTATTCAGGGGCCGACTCCGACCTGCCGTTGGGTGTGGGGTTTTCTCACCGTTCATTGAATATCTTATGGTGGCTTTGAGTTGTTATTACTCCCCTTTGGGTCGTTGTCTCGTTGACACATTCCCCGTTTCCCTTCTTTTTTTCTATTCAACTATGGCTTCAGGTTTCACAGACAATCCTTACAACCAATATAACTGAGGGGTTTTCTAGCGCAGCATGCTATGACCACAACATGTTGACAACGAATAAATATGCACCTAGTTAGTACTTGCTTAATTTAATGTGATTGATACAATAATAAACCTTTTACAGCACACACAAATAAACACCGGTAGCTCTTTATTCTTCCGCAAAAACACAATTCTATCTCTTTCCACGTTTCGTTCTCCATTGCCCAAGTATCTCAACAAACTACAATCACGCTTTGTTTAACACAATTGAAAAGTCGTTTATAGTATTTATATATTATTGATTATTGCACAAAACCTCATCTTTTATTTATTAACTTCTGGTTTTAAATTTATACATTACTGTTCTTATTCTTTTTATCATATCTATATTTATAAATCTGGCTAAGCGATATTGCAATACCAATCCCATCATCCTCTACAAACCTGTTCCCAGTACCACCTATAGTAATGTTTATAATACTTTCCAACTTCAACAAGGAAACAGAAAAATTAAACCCCGCCCCGTTTTATCAGGACGAAACTGGACGCCATTTTGATTTTCGAGAATCTGAAATTCCTATTGGTCAATAGTCTTCTGTGCATGCGTTCTCCTCACTGCGCAAGCGTACTCCTCGCATCCCCCCAAGAACTATCTATATAGCTAGGCTATTCCATAGCCTAGCTAAATATAAGTTACTAGTACATGTAGCTTTATAGGAAATTGATAATGTTACTCAAGAGAAGGATATAGGAGTAATTATAGACTCTGAAATGACATTTGAAAATCACCTTTGTACAAAAGACCAATATTTGCAGTTATGAGAAGAACATTTAAATATCTTGATCAAAGGTCTTTTTTGATTATATATAAAACTCTAGTCAGAACACATCTAGACTATGCAAGCTCTGTCTGGGCACCATACAGGATTAAGCATATTGAAAAATTAGAAAGTGTCCAAAAGAGAATAACCAAACAAATACCAGGTTTAAAAAATTTGACATACCCTGAGAGACTTAA
Source organism: Modiolus philippinarum (assembly GCA_002080025.1). Taxonomy (NCBI): domain Eukaryota; kingdom Metazoa; phylum Mollusca; class Bivalvia; order Mytilida; family Modiolidae; genus Modiolus; species Modiolus philippinarum. Next base: position 66,284 of record MJUU01033299.1, on the reverse strand, counting down.
ACAATTGGAATTACCAACATTATCATACAGACAACTAAGAGGGGACATGAATGAGGTATATAAAATTGTAAATGGTTGCTACGATAGAGAAACAAGCACTTTCCTAAAATCAATGAATGAAACAAGGTTGAGAGTCAGCAACAGAATAAATTCTAACAAAATAGTATGCCAAAGAGCAAATTTGGATAAAAGGAAGCACTCATTTGCTGTACGGGTAGCCAAATACCAGATAAAGTAATAAATGCACCATCATTAAACTCCTTCGAAAACAGATTGGACAAACACTGGAAAAATCAAGACCTGTATAATGACAACTATAGAGTGGGAATAAACTTTGACCGACACATGACAAATCAAAATCTAAGTGATATAATCGAAGAGTTTAGCGAAGAGGACTGAAGTCCTGTGCTGGAAAATCACCATAAGTGACCATAAGTACATGTAAGTATGTACAGCTTCTTTGTAAGAACCAACACCGAATGGAATGAATTGCTTATCAAACCTACTGGTAATTTACATTCCTGCTTGTTTTTATCCACACTCAGTTTACACATGTATTATGTAGAGGAGCACATTTTGGATAACACCTCAGTTTTTATACTACCGCAAAAAATTTGAGGTCGTATAATGGTATGGCGCTGCCATCGACTGCGTTGTCTGTAAACACTTTTGTTTTTGATGAATAACTTAGTATCAAGTTGATCAATCCTAATGAAATTTTAAACAATGTTCTTTAAGCTTTGTACAAAAGGAAGACTGGGGCTCGTTTTGGTCATTGTGGCCCTTCTCGTTTTTTAAAAGGGGCCAAAAAGGGCAAAATTAGATGTATCACATATTTGGCTGTAGAATTTCTTTCGGTGTGCTCCTGATGAAATTATCAGTCAGTAGTATGACAACAGATTTAATGGGTCCCAAAAGGGTTGAATCTCAAAAATTGTATTTTCTTATTTCTAATCACATTTTGTTGCAGTTTTTTCAATGGATTCCTTATGAAAAATTAAGTAAGCATTTAGCAATTAGATTTTTGATAACTTGTTGCCTTTTAGAGCTATAAGGGGTCAAACGGTGCCAAAATTACAAATGAATTTGTATTTTTCATCGGATTTTAATGGGATTTTTTTTCTTTAGAATCCTCTGCTTGTTGTAAGCTTTCATAGGTATGCCAACAGATTTTTCGTAGCTCCTATAGTTTCTGAGCTTTAAGTGTTCAAAGGGCCAGAAATTGCAATTTTCAATCTTTCTTTTTAATTGGATTCCAATGGATTTTTTTTCTTTAGATTCCTGTAGTTGTAAACTTATAGTACTATGTTGAGAAATTTGGTTTATCTTTTACAGTTTCCAAACTATAAGGGGAAAAGGGGGCCAAAATTACAATTTTTGAAAATATGTANGGTACATAGTTTTTGTTTGATTTTATTTTTTATTTTTATTGTGTTTTGAAAAAGGCCCGGATAGGGGCTGAAATATTAACTGTATTATTTGTGTACTGTTCACTTTTGTCTTTTGTTTGATTATTATCATAAACTATATATATTTTCACTAAAAAAAATAAAATTCTCATGGATGAAAGGTTCCTTTCTATTAAGCTAAAAATTATCTTTCCATATTTTCCCATTGTATTCTATGTAAATTTAGGTGAGAAAATGGCTAAAATTAAATGAACAAACTTTGATCTCAATTCTAGAAAAAACAAGCATAGTGACCCATACTTTTTATATACGAGATAAGTAGGATTGAATCTTCAATTGGGATGACTTACAACAAAATCTCATGGTATGAATATTAGTGTCTATCTACCTTAAGGGCAAAGCTTTCTGGATTCATTGATTTAAGTTGCTGTGGGGAAATGAGGAATATAGTGTTTCTAAAGGGAACAGCCACGGAGTAAAAAGCTCAATTCTTCAATAAACTTGTTTTTACATCTTATTTTTTTAAGAAGGGTTGCTATGCATGTGAAAACAAAGATATTATTACTTAAATATTAATACAAAATGTGTAAATCTTGATGTAAATAGTAAAGACATGTCAGTACTTTCCATGTGTAGACTACGCCATGCTTTAACTTACAAGTATTCAAGTATCACATATATTTTTGATAAACTTGGAGTTATTTCTTTTGATGCTAAAATTGGGTCTTTGTGTAATTATTCTAAAGAAAAAATGTGTGAGAGTTTTTAAATTTTTGGTATAATAATAAGTTTGATATTTTTCATACAAATAAATGTAATAGTAAGTAGATATATATTTTTATATTAGAAATTGTTTTGAAAGAGAAAAATATACTCAAATTGATGACTTTAAAAGTAGACAGTCTCTGTGCAAATTAAGAATCAGTGCACACCCTCTAAGAATAGAAGGAGATAGATATAATAAAAACCGACCTGATAGATCTGAACGAATTTGTCAGTATTGTGCAATGGGGAAAATTGAAAGTGAAGAACATATTATATTAGAATGTCCATTATACAGGGAAGCAAGAAAAAAAATTTTCGAAAAGATTATAATAATAATTGTAAAAATTTTGGGAATATGAATTTATCTTGTAAATTTATTTGGCTATTTACAAATGAAAATTTATCTTTTTGGTGCATTTATTAACAGTTTTCTTAACATGAGAAGGCTTAGCCCTATTGGAGTTACTATTTAGTTATATCATTATTGTTATGATATGTTTGTATATATTATGCATATTCAATGTTTGGTTGGCTCTGAACCTGCCGTAAAACATGACTTATTAACATGTTTTCTTTTCCTTTTGTTATACATTATGTTTTCTTTTCTTGTTGTAATCACTTATTAATCATTGTTATTTTGTCTAATTCTTTGCCTATTATGGGCCCATGGTTGGTGAATAAAAATATTCTATTCTATTCTTACACTGGAAAAGTCAGCACTTTTAATAACCAACCAGCTATAAATGAGCATCCATGGAGAAGCCTGATTCACAGGAAGGATTGATTTCATAATTGGTTTGCAGCCTTTATATGATTAGTTGTAAGGAACACTCTATTTTGCGTTCTGTCAGATGTGTACTTTCTGTTTGACCTAATATAGACTTGGTAACAAAATGTATTGGTAACAAAATGTAATGAAACATGAATTTTTCGTCGCATTTTTCTCAGATTCTAATAGAGGGAATAATTTCAAACTTGGTATGGGGCCACTGTGTTCAATTTTAGACATGTGGATAACTACATTCCAGTGTTCTCCTTAGGATTTTTCAATAGCATAGGGGTAAATTTTTAGCTTGACATGAGGCAAGGGGTACTTGTTATACTTTTGTCAGTTATAACAGTTTTTAGTTTCTTATCAATGATAGTTATAATGAACTTCTACATATAAATTAAACCCTTTCTTTATTGTATATTCAGCATGTGTAACTGAGCAAGAAATACAGCATCAAGTAAAATATCTGCCTGGAAAGCATCTGGGTAAAAATTATAGCGTAGGGGTAATTGTGAAAGCATCAAGGTCAAGAATTATATCATCGGGGTACCCCGACGCTATAAGGCAAGGGTAGAACACTGCATTCTGTTTATTTCTTGATAATTATATGTGTCCATACTTGTATTGTGTCTGCACTTGTACTGTGTCCACACCTGTATTGTGTCCATACATACTTAAATTAGCGCTCAACATATTTTTTCAGTGTTCATTAAGTGGGGGTATATTTATATACATTGTATGTTTCAGGGTGTTAAACTTTCATTGCTCTGCCTCGCCCCAATATAATGTTTATATATATAGCTGGCAATACATGCTTGTGGTACCCCTTATATTTGTGTGTGTATATAGACGTTTTCAGAAATTAGTAAATTTTGGTTATCTCCCCTGATTACGATAGGTCCGCCATTAAGAGGTAGACCGGTACCACAGACAGTACATTACTCATATTGATAAATTATTGAGAAAAAAAATACTTCCTAGCTTTTATCATTTCAAGACACAAGTTTTTAAAAAAAAAATTTAATTGAGCTTTGGTATTTTTTAAAATTTATAGCAATATCCAGAGATATATGCTTAAAGTAAATCTTAAAGCACACTAAAATATATCACAGAATATTCATAACGTGTAACACCAGGTGTTATTATTCCAATAAACAAGTTGTCAACCTTTCCTGTGAATATACTCTATGTTGTCCCAATTAACCTAGGTACCTGTATACCCTTTGACTGAATATGCAAGCTACTCTTTATTAACACAGGTACCTGTATACTTTTTGCAGTATGCAAGCTACTCTAAATTTAGTTGAATGTGAAAAAAAAAAATCAAGTTTTAAAACAAAACTGTTTTAGAAGAAGCAAACAGTCTATTAAAAATAGATTTTCGATAAAAAAGAAATAAATGAAGAACAAGATACACACAAAAAAAAAAACATTTGTAATTTGTATAGCTAGGTTTACCTGTCTTAAAATATTTACTTCAGAGACATAATCTCAAAAGAATTTTAATAGAAAATGGAAAAAAGACGAAATTCGCGGATGTAATATGACAAAGTGGAATATCAAACAACGTCAGAATACACCTTTTGGAAGGTGTGTTTTGCACGTGTTTTTACTTGAAAAAAGACATACTTTAAAAATAACAGACAACTCGGATACAAAATTTGAAACTTACGGAGAGTCCCCCTTTCAGATACTGTATTCGATCAAGGCAAATATAACACCTAATGCAATACACATAACTTACAGACGGAACACATCATGACCATATTTGAAGCCGATGGGGAGTTCTTTAAAAAAATGCGATTAGGCTTATTAAACTATGAGAAATGCACATTATGCAATATACCTAAAGCAAAGCTGATGGAGGACCCTCTATTTCAAATAACACTTAAGCAATACACATAAAACGTTTCTACATTCAGGAGTTGTAACCAAATAATGAAATTTGTAAAGAAATCATCCAAACACAAAAATAAAATTTAACCTTTAAAAAATATAAAAGACCTTGATTTAACCAAGGACTTATAATGAGATCTCTCATTATAAGTCCTTGGTTTGACTTATGTTTTACAATTTACAAACCGTCAAACTTGTGCACTCAAATCCAATAAATAAAAGTTCATGTAGTAAATCAACTGAATGAAAACCATCAGTCATTGCCATAAAAAAATGATCGGAATGATGCGCTATTTCCTTTTCAATTTGGAAAATGAGATAAAAAGAATACACAAATTTTACAGAAAAAGTATCCCTTATTTATTTTTTCCTGCTTTTTTAGATTCCCAATGACTTTTTAATTCATACCTAAAAGAAATTTTATTCATAATCTGGAAGGTTTTTTGCAAATGAAATATTTAATACCGGAAGAAAATGTGTATTTGTATTAAGAATAAAAACGAAAATATTTTAACAAAAATAACGTAAAAGCTTTATCAAATATATATATTAATTAAAGTTTATTACAAATAAGTGTGATTAACTCATATTTAACATTTATTCCAAATATGTGCCTTATATTACGGTCTATTTTTATGTGTATTCCAATGTCAAAAATAATAAATAAAATAAACAACAATGCCGAAAAAATATATTTCTTTAATTTTTTAACTAGTTCTTGGGCAAAATCATTAACTGATATGTATTCCTTTTTTCGTTCTGGTTGCATTTCGTGAATATGGTACCTACGGTACCTTTAAATTTCACATTTTCAAAAGCATATTACTACACATAAACGTTAAATATCTGCCTTCAAACTTATTTGTTGCAATTCTGTTATCTTCTGTCTTTGCAACGACTCTATTAACAAGTTTCTTACTTATTGAATAAACAGGTAATTAACAATTTAATTACCATACCTGTGCGGTACCATCAATAATGAAGTAATCGAAAAAGCCAGAGTCTGGTCAAATCTGTCTACCTGTGTCAGATTTATTATTCCGAATGGAACAAGATGGCGGCCCCCACTATTTCAATTCTGAAAACGTCTATATACTTGTAATTTTTTTTTTTACTTTTCTATTACCGGTATTTCAATATTGCATAATTTATCTAATCATTCTAATTAATTGTAATCATTGTATTTAAATATAACTTGTGATTGTTCAGCTCCTCTGGGGTGTCTTGATTGACAATAAAGTATTTGTTTGTTCGTTTGTTTGTTTGGTTGCCATTTCGAGACAACTCTTGTTAGAACATGCACATGTAGACAGATCTAGTCAAATAGCCCACATACTATTTTCATTACGAAACTTGGTCTGATTTTTTTTTCATCAGGATTTTATATTCATGTACATCTGAATGGATGCAAATTACCCTGATAATATTTTTATTTTTCAGTTTCTAAAAATCAGATAATAAGACTATACAGCCGTTTTACCAGTTTGGACAAGACTAGTGGAAATGGACAGTTGAGGTAACCAATATAAGAATAATTTGATCTCGAAAAAGACTCTGAAACAAAGGGCTAATATCATGTATATGTAGGGATGTCATTTCCAAAAAGTATTAATACTCAAGTACTTTAAAGTTTCTCAGAGTCATTACTTGCATACAATTGAACTTGCCCAGTCAAGTTACATACACATCAGTGGGACTCCGTGTCACAAAATTAGGAAAAAGACTTTCTCAAGAAATAGTGATATTATAAAACAACCCCCTCCCTTTGAAATTTCCTTGTGGTGCCTTCTTGACCCAAGCTGTTTTATAAACAGTAAATTTTGTTAATCTGTGCACATGTTAAACTCTGATCTCATTTCCCGCTTTTTTTCGTCAATTTACAAAATGGCAAATTTCATTGATGGAACTTAACTGTTCAAAACTTTAGTCACAACTGTTCATGAAATTATCATTAATCAATGTCTGCTTTTTATACGACCACAAAAAAATTGCGGTCGTATTATGGTACGGCCAAGTGTGTTTGTCGGCATCTGCGTCGACGTCTGTGGACAGCATAACTTTGGTTCTAGTGGACTGATTATTTTCAAATTTTAGTATGAGATTTCTTGGCACAAACTCAAGCCTGGCTTATAATTTCTGGTTCCTAGCCCAGCCCTTTTCAGAAAAAGAGGCCAAAAATGTGTAAAATTGGTATTTTAGTGTTTGCGGACAGCATAACTATGTTTCTAGTGGAAGGATTATTATACCCCCGCTCAGAAGGAAGGGGTATACTGTTTTACCTCTGTCTGTCCATCCGTCCGTCCGTCCGTCACACATACTTTCGTCGCATTTTTCTCAGCAACTACACACAACAGCCACTTGATATTTGGTATGGTGCATCAATATGGGGTCCTATACTGCGCCTCCCCTTTTTGGCCATATTGAATCACCACTTCCTGTTTACGGACTTTGTGAGTTTTTTACTTTCATTTTCAAAAACCTGACTTTTCGTCGCATTTTTCTCAGCAACTACACATGACAGCCACTTGATATTTGGTATGATGCATCAGTATGGGGTCCTATACTGCGCCTCCCCTTTTCAGCCATATTGAATAACCACTTCCTGTTTACCGACTTTGTGACTTTTTATACGCTCGTCTAATGACGGACGTATTATGGTATACCGATGTCCGAATGTCCATCCATCCGTCAGTCCATCTGTCTGTCTGTCTGTCTGTCTGTCCGTCTGTTTCATATGTCGTGCTCTAACTTGACAACCGTTTGACCGATTCACTACAAACTTTGTAGAGGTATTTTATATGATGGC
>MJUU01033299.1:10793-30643 GCA_002080025.1 Modiolus philippinarum | reverse complement strand
AAAAAACATGGCCGCCAGCACAGAACATAGTTTATTTTGGCCCTATGGGAAATTCACATAAAAAACAATTGGCCACCATGCAGAACATTGAAAACCCTGCTTCAGCATTTTGTCAGGTGAGCGATACAGGCTCAGTGTCTTAGCCTCTAGTTTATTTTTTATTTCAAAAAGTGTAACAGATAGAGGTCAAGTGTATATTGCAAAAAGGGTCAGCATATCAAGATCTACAAACCTTGAAATTTTGAAGAAAATCCAAAAACCTTTGTAGGAGTTATTGCCCTTTTCTCACTGAATTATCAATATTTTCATATTTTTCATCTTTGATTTCCAAAACTATAGAAGATGAAGGTTAAGTGTAAATTGATAAAATGTTTGCCATGTTGTGTGGATTTCAAAACGGGTGTTTCAAATTGTTTGTTGACCGCCATTTTCAAAATGGCCGCCAAAAGAAAGGCGGGAAAATTCAGCATTGTTTGATTTCAATGAAATTTGGTTTCCAAATAGATATTGATGTTGCGACTTCTAAACCGGTGTTGAAAAGTGTTAGTTGACTGCCATTTTCAAAATGGCCACCAAAAAGGCGGGTAAATTCAACATTGTCAAATTTCAATGAAACTTGGTTTCCAAATAGTTATTGATGTTGCGACTTCAAAACTGGTGTTAATATTTGTTCTCTTACAGCTATTTTCAGAATGGCTGCCAAAAAAGGCAAGAAAATTCAACATTGTCTGATTTCAATGAGATTTGGTTTCCAAGTGGACATTGATGTTGCGATTTCAAAACCAGTGTTGAAAATTGTTCGTCGACTGCCATTTTCAAAATGGCTGCCATAAAAGGGTGGAAAATTCAACATTGTCTGATTTCAATGAAATTTGGTGTCCAAATAGATATTGATGTTGTAACTAAAAGGACATGGTGTTGAAAATTGTCGTTGACTGCCATTTACAAAATGATGTCTCAACTTCAAAACTTGTGTCAAAAGTGGTCCTTACCAAGAACGTTTTTGTAAAAAAAAGCCAAACAAAGAAATAAACTAAAACATGATCAGACTTAAAATACAGTTCAAGATATTGGTGGTGTTCGAACTACCAAAGTTAGAGGGACTGAAGTTCAACTGTATAACCTACAATGTTAGCTTGATTGTGGCAACCGAAAGCCAATTGAGCGATACAGGCTCCTGGGAGCCTCTGGTTTTTTTGTTTTTTTTTTTGAAGTAGAGAAAGTTTGTCTAATATAAATGTTTGTGAACATAATGAAACATACAGAGAAGTAAAAACTTTACTCTGAAGTTCTAGAAAATGTATTAATATATCCATTGCATGGCTATAGTATCTTTTAAACCTATCAAAATTATGAAAGAGAAATATTCTTTACAAATTGTTTGACAATAATTTGTACCCATGATACTAGAGAATCTCCTAAATCAATTTTACTTTCAAACGTTATGCAAAAGGTACTATAAGCATGATAAGTAAACTGACAAATTAGAACAGACAAATCAAAAGATGCTGGGCTGAAGGACATGTTAGGCAAAACTTAAGATAATCCTGAAAAAAAATTAAGTAAAAAGTTTCAAATGTCTTGTGAAAATTCTACATCTTCTATATACATGTTTGCACTTGACTGTAGGTCCTGTAAATTTTCTTTTGGGTGTGCCTTTTTATGCCCTGCCTACGATAGTAGGGGGCATATGTTCGGGTCTGTCCATCCGTTCGTCCCTCCCAAGTTAGGTTTACCCTGAGGTTTAAGTTTTTTCTGTGAAGGATGTATGCTATTATAATGAAACTTTATATTAATACACATTAGGGTATGATTAAACAAAAATCATAATAAAAATTTATCCTGGCTACCAACTTCATGCTTCACTGATCACGGAAAAAAGAGGGGTAGTATGAGCTTTACCCTGAGGTTGAAGTTTTTTTTCTGTGAAGGATGTATGCTATTATCATGAAACTTTGTATGAATACACATTAGGGTATTTAAACAAAAATCATAATAAAAATTTATCAGTGCTTCCAACTTCATGCTTCACTGATCATGGAAAAAAGGGGGGGTTTATAAGGTTTACCCTAAGGTTGAAGTTTTTTTCTGTGAAGGATGTATGCTGTTATCATGATACTTTGTATAAATATACATTAGGGTATAATTAAATAAAAATCATAATAAAAATTTATCCTGGCTACCAACTTCATGCTTCACTGATCATGGAAAAAAGGGGGTTTTATGAGGTTGACCCTTAGATACAAGTTTTTATTCTGTGAAGGATGTATGCTATTATCATGAACTCTCTTTGTATACATATTAGGGTATAATTAAAGAAAAATTGTAATGAAAATTTATCCTCGCTGCCAACTTCATGCTTCACCGATCTTGGATAGAAGGGGGGGTAGTATGAGGTTTACCAAAGGGTTGAAGATTTTTCTTTGAAGGATGTATGCCATTATCATGAAAATTTATATGAATACACTTTAGCGTCAAATTAAACAAAAATCAATAAAAAAATTTACCCTTACTACCAACTTCATGCTTCACTGACCATGGAAAAAAGAAGGGTAGTATAAGATTTAACCTCAGGTTTAAGTTTCTTTTCTGTGACAGATGTATGCTATTATCATGAAACTTCATTTAAAAAGACATTAGGATATAAATAAAAAAACATAACAAATATTTACCAATGCCACCAACTTCATGCCTCACTGATCATGAAATATAGCATTGCTGAAAATAGCTGTGAGGCGGGGCATTGTGTCCGTTAGACACATATTCTTGTTTTCTTATTGCCTGTCTTAATGTCTTCACAGCTTCTGGACTTTTGGATTTGTCTGTTGAACATATTAACATCAGACACAATTTAAAATTTTAATCAAGCACTTTACACAAAGTTCAAAGAATAATGTTCCAAACAACATTGATCAAGACCTTAGATGTACATAAAAAGAAATATATGTTGATCAATGTTAGAAAGTCGAAAATGTTATCAGTACTATTGTTGAATATCTGGTACAATTTTAATGAGAATATCTGATTATATATCTTTTCAGTAATGCAGAGACAGTGAATTTCAGACAGTTTATAAATGTTCTTGCCAGATTTAGACCAACAAAAGTAAAAACTAATAAAAATAAGTTAAATACTAGAGAAGAAAAATTAAAATGTAAGTGAAGTTACAAATTAGTTTTAATTTCCTCCAAATTTATCACATCAATGAACATGAATAAGTTCAATGACTCATAGTTTTCATGCAGAATTAATATTTACAGGTAGTACAAAATTTGAATTTGTACTAGTATCTCTTTAAAATAAAATTTGCTTTACAGATACATTTGTATTTTTATACCCTGCAACACGAAATGGCGTGGTATTTTGTGATACCCTCAGTCGTGTCCGACCGTCCGTCCGTCACCCGAAGGTTTCCGACTGATAATTTGTGAACGAAATAACACAAGGTCTTCAAACTTTGTATGCAAGTTGTTTACCACAAAACTCAGGTCAAGTTCAATTTTGGGTACAGAGGTCCAAGGGGTTCTGGAGTTATGCCTCTTGAAACTTTGAAATTTTGCGAATTTTAGGGTTTCCGACTGATAACTTGTGAACAAAATAAGACAAGGTCTTCAAACTTTGTATGTAAGTTGTTTACTACAACACTCAGGTCAAGTTCGGTTTTGGGTTCAGAGGTCCAAGGGGTGTAGGAGTTGTGACCCTTGAAACTTTGAAATTTTGCGAATTTTAGGGTTTCTGACTGATAACTTGTAAACAAAATAACGCAAGGTCTTCAAACTTGGTATGTAAGTTGTTTACCACAAAATTCAGGTCAAGTTGGATTTTTGGTTCAGAGGTCCAAGGGGTTCTGGAGTTAAGTCCCTTGAAACGTTGAAATTTTGCGAATTTTAGGGTTTCCGACTGATAACTTGTAAACGAAATAACTCAAGGTCTTCAAACTTGGTATGTAAGATGTTTACCACAAAACTCAGGTGAATCTGGATTTTGGTTGCACAGGTCGAAGGGGTTCAGGAGTTATGCCCCTTGAAACTTTGAAATTTGGCAAATTTTAGGGTTTCATACTCATAAATTGTGAATGAAATAACTGTCTTCAAACTTGGTATGTAAATTGTTTACCACAAAACACAGCCCAAGTGTAATTTAGGGTTCATTGGTACACATAGTTCTGGAGTTATGCCCATTTTTACTTAGAAATTTTGTGAAACGTGGCGGGGTATCATGTAATGCACCATTACTATTTTTACCTTTATAGTTTAGGATTGGGTAACAAATGTTAATTTAATAGATGATGTTTCTATGAGGAGATAATTACAAAATATATTTTATAGTTTATGCTATTTTAAGCTGTTTTTAAATTTTCTCCCAGTTACATAATTTTTAACATGGCTGTCAAAAACAGTAATAAGATAAATGTGAAAGTCATTTTGACATGAAGTAATTAAATAAGTTATAAGTTATAATACATGTACAATATGAAATATGAATTGAAGTCATAAATCCCTTAACATAAAAATATACTTGACTCTTAGAAAATGTAATTTTGCTGTACTGTTTTAAGCAAATTATTGTAACTTCTAACACATTTCTTTCCATATTGGCAGCATAATATGTCAGATTATTCACTTGTTGTCCAGTAACCATTTTCTGTTGGTATTTTATGACTAACCTTTCATATTTTAGTTGCGTTTAGAATGTATGATTTGGATGGTGATGATAGAATATCCAGAGATGAATTACTAGCAGTTTTACATATGATGGTAGGAGCTAACATATCGGAAGACCAGGTCAGTATTTTTATACACAGATCTCATAAATTACTTATGTGCTAAATATCAAACTTTATAAACTTGTCTTAATAGCCACCTTTGAATTTTGTAGTCAGGCCTGTTTTTCTTGTGGCCTAGTACTACATATCCAATTGTAAAAATAATGGCCTGTGACCTTGACCTGGTTACTAGTATGGAAGAAATTTCGATGGTATTAGGTTCTTCTTTCATTGCATATTTATACTCTGCCACAAAAAAATTTCATTCTTGTTTATTGTTTGAAAAATCAAATTTTACATGTACATGTACACATGTGCAAACAAATGAAACAAGCAGTTTTTTATGCAAAATTATTTACAGGGGACACATATAGATCAAAGATTAAGTTTGTGACATGATACTTATAATTACCAAGCTCAATGCATAGAAGAGAAGCAATTTCCACTTCTTTTGACCACATAAAGAACATTTTATAAATAAAGGAAATGGTAAAAAGACAGTCAGTTCTTGAGATAATATAATTAGTGACATAACAAAAACCATAAAAAAGTGCCACAGAATATACAAAAATGTATACAGTAAATATTGATGATATGATGAGACTGAAAATTAACATAGAATTGAATAAATAACAGAAAAATCCATCAAAACAATCTTCACAATTATCATACAAAACCTCTCAAAAATAATTGTAGTCCTAAATGAAGAAAAAAATATGCAATGTCATAAATATTTGTACCACAATACTCCGAATGAAGCTATTGTTCAAACTGACCTCCCAGTTTAAGTAGAGGCCACTTTCTCTGCATGAGTGAGCATATTGTTTTGAAAATCTAAAGTCCAAATTTGTTGTCTCTTCAAAAATTCATTCATATGTGTGACTAGAACTCCCAACCCTTCGTTTTGCTACTCTAGAAATTGTTTACCAACCACCTTACTAACTATGCCACGTCCGCCGTGTATACTTAGATTAATAAACATATTTATCTTTACAACTTGAGTTTTGGAAGAAAAATACCAAAACTTGTATACCTTCATAGATGTTGCCTATCATTTTTTTTAACCAAACGGTCATACCTATTGCACTATGGAGACTACACAGAAATCTTTGAAATAATTATACCCCCCACGAACGAAGTTCAGGGGGGTATATAGGAATCACTCTGTCCGTCGTGTCAGTCTGTCTGTCTGTCTGTGATAGCCACAAATTTTTTCGTAACAGTTTTCTCAGTAACTACCAATCACTGCCACTTGAAATTTTGTATGCAAGTTTATAACCATGTCCCATACCGCAAGTAGCGATTTCAGTTTTGTCGGACATCTACTTCCTGTTTACCGAGTTAGTTAATTAGCGAGATCTTTTGTCAATTGTAGAGACTTTTCGTAACAGTTTTCTCAGTAACTACCAATCACTGCCACTTGAAATTTTGTTTGCAAGTTTATAACCATGTCCCATACTGAAGTAGCGATTTCAGTTTTGTCGGACATCTACTTCCTGTTTACCGACTTAGTTAATTTTCGAGATCTTTTGTCAATCGTTGAAACTTTTCGTAAGTTTTCTCAGTAACTGCTCATCACTGCAACTTGAAATTTTGTATGCAAGTTTAGAAGGATGTCCTATACCGCTAGTAGAGATTTCAAGATTGCTGAACATCTACTTCCTTTTTAACAACTTAGTTAATTTTCGAGATCTTGTGAGCAAATTTCAGATTTTTCAGTACACAATGGAATTGTGCAATTATAATTTTTTTTGTTACAAATTATATCAGGTATCTTCTACTCCAATGGGGAGTGGTGGTATCATTTTGTGGCCCTCCAGGCCACAGTACCTCTAGTTATTACTTATCTTACCAATCAGAAGTTGATATCAAACTTTGCAAAAATAATTTTGATGTCCTAGACGGGATTCGAACCCTCGCCACCACCATTACATACTTTCTAAATAACAAGGCGAACTTGCTAACCATTACACCACCAAATCATGAAGATTAAAGTGTTTATTTACATATTTATAGTTAATGAAAGCTAATCAAAGAATTTTAAAAGTTGTATAAGATATGAATAAAATAGTTTTTATTGTGGTACAAGTTAGATACTGTACATTTCAAACAAAAGAAGTGGCGGGTATTGAATCTCGAAGACATAGTTTGAAATGTACGGTATCTTATACTTAACCATTTAAAAACATTAATTGAAGGTATTAAAGGAGAAACCTTGACAATCATTTATGTTCTATTATTCAAACATGTTTTAGAGAATTTTTGAAACTATACTCATGATACTAAGAATGAGTCAACATAGCACCTGACAAGGCGATAAAAAAATTGTAATTTTTACAGCTGGGAAGTATAGCTGACAGAACAATACATGAAGCAGATCTAGATGGTGACAAACAGATATCATTTGATGAATTTGTACAGGTATGTTTAAATTAAATGACAAACAGCATATTCACATGTTGTTAACCAGATATTTTTGGTCTGTAGGTGAAAAAAATACTTCATTTTTCCTATTGGTCTGACAGACTCCAATGATAACAAAGATGTTCATCAAATATGGAAAAATATGAAAAAAAATTACGAAAAAAATCCAAGCTGAAGTTATTTTTATGAACATCAGCTTACTTTTGACCATTCCGCCTCAACGAAGTTGAGGGGTATTATTGGAGTACCCTCTGCGTCTACGTCTATGTCCGCATTTAGGCATATATCTTGGTAACTATGAAGGGTAGGGTCATCAAACTTTGATTACAGTTATCTCACAGCCTCCAAGAAAATTAGGTCTCTTTGACCTATATTTTCTGCTTGACTGGCTTTGATTTAATTTAAGGTCCTAGTTGATATCTCTGTAACTACATGGTAGGATCATCTAACCTAAGATGTGCATGTATCTTTGGTGGTAGGTCAGCATCCATGCAAAATTAGGTCACTTTGACCTATATTTTTCGCATGATCGACATACATTCAAGTTTACGACCTAGTTAAGATATAAGTAACTGTACATGGTAGAATTATCTAACCTTGCATGAGCATGCATCTTTAGCGGTAGGTCAGCGTCCAGGCAAAATTAGGTCAGTTTAACCTTTATTTTCCGTGTGATTGACTTACATTCAAGTTTATGTCCGAGTTCAGAACTAAGTTACTGTATATGGTAGGATCATCTGACCTTGCGTGTGAATGCATCTTTGGTGGTAGGTCAGCATCCAGGCAGAATTAGGTCACTTTGACCTGCATTTTCCACATGATCGACTTACATTCAAGCTTTATCCAAGCTCAGATCTGAGTAACTGAACATGGCAAGATCATCTAACTTTTGTATGCATGCATCAGGGATGGTAGATCAGCACCCTGGCAAAATTGGGTTTCTGTGTCAATGTGCCATAACGAGGCAAACTTTGTAATCGTAGATTACCTATGTTTATGAAGATACAATAATGTATTTAAGGAGTCTCACTCCTGATGTTGTTCAATCAAGGATTTCATGAAACCTATTTAAATTGATAAGCATTGTAGACTTAATGAAATGGTAAAAAGAAATATATAGGTCCGTGTACTTTTAATGGAGACAGATGACATTAAAAATTTGGTGGAAAATGGATTTCTCTGGATTCAACGTTAGGACTATTTACTCATCAGGTGTCTTAATTTGACCTATAGAGGACATTCATGAAATAAAAAGTGGGGGCCTGTGTGCAAAATTCTTTAAGGCATTGAGCTGGAGAAAATCAAGGGAGTTCCGAAATCTGACACTTATTCAAAATAGTGATGAGTGAGCCACCTTAACAACTTCATTTTACTTCTAAAAAACTTGAACCACAGGGTGTAAATACTTTTTTTGTGCAAAACAACATCCAAATATGGAAAAATACAGAAAAACTGAAACATAAATATCACAATTTTTCAGCTGGAGGTATTTTCTGACCATTTTCAAGCTTCTGCACAAATTTACCATAAATGATTCAATGATTCAATGATGTTTAGAAGACTTGAACCAAATGGTGTAAATAAACACTAACAATGCCTACGACAACATAATTGTTATATCACAATGTCTTGTTTCACAACTTTAATCGCGGGCGAGACAATAAAACCAATAATTAAACAAAAATCAAATATTAGACTGATATTGTAAGAGCTCTCCTTTTTGCTTTAGTTCAAGTTTAATTGTAAACATAAGAATCTGAAGAAATCTTCTGGTTTTCACTTTGTCATCTTTCTCTAAGGAAGACAATGACAATCCATATGGATGTATATTTATGATGAAAGCAAAATTTAGCATTTCAAACTGGAATTTTTTTCAGGCTATGGAAAAAGTAGATGTGGAACAGAAAATGAGTATAAGATTTCTGAACTGAATTAGAGATTGATTTGAAAAAAATGTACGACTTTGATGCAGATTGACTTTTATGTAATGCAGATAGTTTTTCATTTGTTTTACTTTTTTTTTCTCCTTTTTTGTGTAATGTCATGTTATGAGATCTTTGTATGTTTAAATCCAAGTGATTTATTTTTATAGAAATATATTTATTGAACAGAGAAAGAATTTTTATTCAATTCAAAATAAGAGAAGAACGAGTATTTTTCTAATATTGGCGAATTCAGAACAACACATATTTCTCTGCATTATCTGGACTGATTTAAGTAAACTTCATACAAATGATATACAAAATATCTCTTAAAACATTTCTCAAAACAGAATTAGGATAAATTCTCAGTTGAAAATTATTTTGGAATATTTATAAAATGTTCATATTTCATGTGAAAAGGTAATTTTTTTTATAGTTTATTTACACTATATATATCATGTATATAAATATTGTAAGTTTGTGTTTTACACATTAAGCTGACGTGGTTAGAAAAGTTAACAATATTCAATGTTTTTTTTTTTGTTACATTACAAAGAAATTATGTATTCCCCTATAATTATTATTAAACAATTTATTTTTTGTACAAGAAAATCTGGTATTTTTGGTCATATTGATCATGAATTTATTTTTTTCTTTGTATATATTATTTATAATTATCAGCAATCAACAACCAGTGCATTGCCAAAACAAGACTTGAAAAGTGTTTACAGGAGCACAGCTAGCTTATAGGTTTGCTGCAAAAAACAAATCAATTTTTAAACTGCAGGGGTACATGAAAAAAAAAAACAAATCTTACCATATTTTATATATAAAAACACCATTTTATAGTACGCAAAAACATGATAATTCTCAGATGTCAGGATTTGGCATAAAATATTTTTCAAAAATGTCAATTGCAATGTGTATTTTCTGTCATTGATGTATTGACTTGATATTTCATATGACCATGACATTGATTTTTATGTTTATATTTGGAGTTAGAACCTAGCTTACATAATAAATAGAATTAGTTTATATACTTAAATAATTCTATATTTTTACCTTTTTAGTTTTTTTCAATCGAGAATTTGTTCCTTTGCTTTTACATGCTGAAAATTATACAGAACATTCCATTATTTACCAATCTTAATTGCTGTATTTCTTGTCTTTCTTTGAAATCCTTTGAAAATGTAATAGAGGAATTCCATCTGTCAGTAACGTGTTGTTTTCATTCCAGTGATTTAGTTTTATCAGACTTTCATCATTTTAGATTTTGAACTTTTTGACCTATTACAGGATGAAAATGAGAAAATCAGTTATTCTTTTGAGAAGTAGCTCATTTTGTTATTTTGATTCATTCAAAGTAAATTGTAACTAAAGAAAATAGTGATCTTTTAACTTTAAATGTGATTTTTAAATGTGTTAGTACTTTCTTACTGAATGATAAAACCATTTGTATTAAAATTTCCTTTGCTTTTTATACTCATTCTATCATTCTTTGCATTGTATATAGAGCAAATTGTTAACAGAATTGCAATGCAATGTTATTTGGTCATTTACATCTCAGAAAAACTTATTTCAGGATAAACAATTTAATCATCATTTACTTGTTTATTTTTGAATTGAAAAAAATAAAGACAGATATCACTTTCCATTTTAATGTAAATTTCTGTTTGAACTGTCAATTCTTAATTTTATTGTTTGTCCAAATCATTTTCATATTTTTCCTTGTTTAAAATTGTTTCTTCTTATTCATGAAAATCTTTATACTGTTAACAGATACAAAACACCAGTATACATGCAGATTATAAATCTGGATACAAGTTAATACAAAAACCTGGCATGCTGTGATATGTACATGTATGTTCCGAGAACCCCACAAATAATTGTATTATGTATTATATTTTTTAAATTATTTATTTGTTATATTTATTGTTGTTAACTGATGTGAAATGTATATCAGCATTATATATCAGGAAAGTTGTTTTTGTTAGATTGAAGAGCTATTGGACCACATCAAATTAATTACTAGATTCTCATCCCCATCCGCCCCATTTTTTCTAAGCTCAATTTTTTTGTTCAATTATTCAGAAATTTTCTTTTAAAATGTCCTATCAATTTTAGTGAAATAAGTTAAAAAAAATAAAACCCGCCCACCCACCCCAGATTTTTTGGTACAGGTGGATGAGAACCTACAAATTAACTTGATAGGGCCTTATATGTATATTGTTTATTGTCTCACTGTACAGTGTACCTGTAAAAGTCAAATGTATAGATATGTCTTTTTTTAAACAGTTGTATGAAAAATGCTTTCCTTCATGTTTCTGCATTATACAATATGTACATAATTTAGAGCCACATCGGAAGTCGATTTCACTCTCTTATGTTATATGACACACCATTTTTTTTAATGTAGACTGTTCTTTTCAGTGTTGCTTAAAAGTCAAATACAACCTTGAATGCTACCACACAAAATCTGAAAAAAGTCATTTATCTGTGAATTCTACATATATTTTGACAGTTGTTAGGTCATAGTATGCTTGCAGTTTCTTTGTGACATACATTTGTATTATAAAGATGGTTTGGGGTAAAGATGTTATTAAATCTTCAAATTTTGTAGGCTTAACTTTATTATGTGGACATGTTAAAATGGTGCAAGCAAACAATAAAGCTCCACAGCCATTTATCCTAAAAAATTTCATTGAAAATACTTGATTTTTGGGACTTAAATAGGGATAAATCCGTATTGCATCTATTCAAGATGCAATAGATAGAATTGATATTTTGTGTACTTTTTTTGAAGCTTAAAACTTGATATAAAATATCACCAAACATTAATTTTCAATAATGCCTTTGTACCAATATTTATTTGATTATCTTTGTGTTTGATTTTTTTTTTTCAAAACATTTTACAATTCAAATAAGTTCTGAACTTTGAAAAGTAAGATACCAGCAAATGTAATAAATTGCATTGCTTGTCTGTCTTTCAGCAACATAATCAAAATAATTGTAAAAAAACTAAAATGTATCTCTTGATGATGAAATATTTCAAATGACACAGAATTCGAATTAAATGTTAGGATGCCCCACAAAAGATATAATGTCTGTTCCTAAATGTGTAAGGACCCTGTAAAAGATTGATACATTTGGAATTTACTATGAGACATTTGTAACACAGTTACAAATCTCTTTAGGTTGTGATGGCATGTAAAGTTTGATATGTATAATTGTATTACAAATGACTTCTGAAAATGTTTCATGCTATAATTTTGTTTATATACCAAGGATATAGATGTAGGATGTAAGAAATATTAGAATTTTTTATGTTCAAAATGGTATTGTGACTTCTTTATTGATAGATAGAGAACTTTTACATCTAAGGGCTAACTTTGTATTGATAATTTATTAATGTTATGGTAGGAATCATCAGTAGAAAGTAGTTTTTAAGCCTAAGACTAGTAACTAACTGGTAGTCTTTGGGTCGGCAAAATTTGGAAAATTTAACAATACTATATTTATTTGGGGCCAGTTTATACAATTAGTCTGGACAAGTGAATTCAGGCATTCGTATAACATGTTCTCCACTGAGATGATAAAGTTATTAAGTCAATTAATTTTGGTGCTATTTGTATAAGTTTATAGTATGTTTATGTTTGTGTGATTTGATTTTTTTATGATTTCCAGAAAATTACTTAAAAATCTGAATACATCTTTCCCAGATCAGTGTTTTGGATGCCCAACATTCTTTCCAAGCTAAGTGGATTGTAAACACTTTTCTTTGAAAGCTGTTGTAAAAATAAGGCCTTTGTTTTTTTATTTTTAGTTTTACGAACTCTTACCTTAAGAATTTTGCCAGAAATTTTTTTAAAAATGCCATTTTGAATTTTATTTTTTTCCTACGCTACAAGTAATTGGCCTAATATTAAATCAAATTCCTATTATTTTTAATACAAATTACAGTTTCTTTTGCCCTACCTCAATGTTTCTGAAATTTTGTTCTCCTCCTACCCACCAACATTTAGGAAAGAAATTGTAAAACTAAAAATAAAAAAATGGTGGCCTAACATGTAGTTGTTAAGATGGAAGTATAGACAGTTAAAATTATTCTATAACTTTCAATATGTAGTTAATAAGATGATACAAACCAATAAAAGCAATAAGGGTACAATATAAACATATTGACTATGATATTTTGTTCAGATACAACTTTATTTCTACAAAACATGCATATCATTTAATAAAATTAAAATAGTATAGACTTGTGTAATTATTTGACATTTTAAGAAATGGGTCATTTGTTAATTTGGTTTGTTATTCTGCCACTCCTTCAAAATTGTAAGTCATATTTCAACCCAAATTTCGGGAAATGTTGTTTACTTGATCTGGTTGTGCACTCTACCAAGTAATTATACCCCCGGCAAACAAAATTTTGGGGGTATATAGGAATCACCCTGTCTGTCTGTCTGTCCATCCGTCTGTCCACACTTCACGTAAGCCGTCTGTCCATCCGTCTGTCCACACTTCACGTAAGCCCAATTTCTCTTAAACCACTTGAAGGATTTTTATTGAAACTTTACACAAAGGAAGGACACTATATGGAATTGTGCATGAAGGAATATAATTATTGGCCGAAACCAGGAAGGGGAGATAATTCGACTTTGACTTTTTGTTTTTTTCCTATGTATAGGTTACCTCGTAAGCACAACTCCTCTTAAACCATTTGAAGGATTTTGATGAAACTTTTGACAAATGTAGATGTGCATGAGGGAATATGATTATTGTTTGAAATCAGGAAGGGGAGATAATTTAACTTTGAATTTTCGTTGATTCCATATGTGTAGGTTACGACGTAAGCTCAACTTTTCTTAAACCACTGGAAGGATTATGATGAAACTTTACACAAAGGAAGAACACTGTATGGAGATAAGCATGAAGGAATGTAATTATTGTACGAAACCAGGAGGGGGGGATAATTATTAGTGCCCCGCATCAAGATGCGGGTGCCCTATAGTTTTCACTTTGTCCGTCCGTCTGTCAGTCCGTCCGTCCGTCTGTCCGTCAACAATTTTTTTGGTCAAAGTTTTCTGGGCTTTTACAAGTGGGAATGATTTCATATTTTGTCTGAAGCTTTATGATGATGAGTTGTACCGTGTAAGCAATTTTCAGGTTTGTCGTGCCACTACTTCCTGTTTGCCGATACTTTAACTTTTTATTAAACCTCTCTATGGATGAAAAATTTTCGTCAAAAGTTTTCTGGGCTTCTACAGATGGGAATGATTTCATATTTGGTCTAAAGCTTCATGATGAGTTGTATTGTGAAAGCTATTTTCAGGTTTACCATGCCACTATTTCCTGTTTGCCAATACTTTAACTTTTTATTGCACCACTCTATGGATGAAAATTTTTGTCAAAGTTTTCTTGGCCTCTACAACTTGGAATGATTTGATATTTGGTGTAAAGCTTCATGATGATGAGTTGTATCGTATAAGCTATTTTCAGGTTTGCCGTGCCACTTCTTCCTGTTTGCTGATACTTTTTAACTTTTTATTTTAAAATATTTTCATAAACAAATGTTGATAATTTGGTACAAAGGATGTGACTGCCTTTTGCGGGGCCCTCCTGGGTTCAGCAGTACCTCTAGTTAAACTGCGACTTTTGTTGATTTCTTCTGCAATTTTCCCAAGAAATAATACTTGTATTGTGTCCACACTTGTACTGTGTCCACACCTGTATTGTAACCACACCAACTTAAATTTGCACTTACCATATCGATACAGGGTTCAAAGGGGGGGGGTATATTTGGCTGCCATTCTGCAACAGCTCCTGTTTTGTTTTTACTGATTTAAAGGTTTCCTCATTTTATAATATGAAACTCAATCATATTTCTAGATTCCAAATGAACATCTGGGATACAAATATTTTACCTTCTTCACATGAACAAGTTGTGCACCTTATATTTATAATTTTCATTTAACATGTTAGAGGTTCAAGAGGCCAAAGTAGCTTACATGTAGTGCAGGCAACACAAGTGTTCCATGGAACACCCATTTATCTAGATTAGTCAAACATTAAAACAAATATGATAAATATGCAGAAAATGCCCCCACTTTCCAGGTTGAGGATGGTACCTTAGATACCAACCTCAGATTTCGCTGTTAGTGGATTCAATTTGGGTTTAGTATTTTTTACAGGTTATTTTAGTTTTGGCACCAGATATGACTTACTAACATCTTAGAATATGTGATGCTACCACAGTGGAATTTCATGGTACTGGGGCTAGCAATGTTCTTTACAACGAGAAGGGTGCATGGGTTTTGTACCAATGGGGAACCATCCAATCAAAAGCTGGCATTCATTGCAAGCCAGGGATAATGCCTTATATTCCCCCCTATAGAAAATCCAATGCTACAATGTTGTTTTGTCACACTTAAATTCCAGTGGATGCACAGTTGTTGAAATACTACACAGAGCTGCTCATTGGCACATCTTGAAACTAGAGGCTCAGAGACTGAGCTTGTATCGCTCACCTGACAAAACGCTTCTATACCATGCATGACCAAAAATTATCATGTTTTTACCGATGGGGCAGGGTGTTTAGGTATGTTCTCAATTAGAACCCATGTGTTTTGTCTAATCCTATTGAAATGAATATTTTTGCAAAGGACCTTCTATACATTTAGTATAATTTGCTTTAATTGTTTTGAGAGAAGATGAAGAAAAGGATGGTTTTCTCATACTTGGCTCCCATGTGAAACTATGTTCTGCACTTGAGGAAATGTTTTTGTCGGATTGAAATGAAAAGTGCAATTTTTGTAAAGTACCTTCAGTCATCATTCCTGTAAAGTTAGGTTGAATTTGCTTCAGTGGTTTCAGAAGAGTAGATGAAAATGTGATTTTCCCATAGGGTCCGATGATAAACTATGTTCCATGCTGGCAGCCATGTTTTCTAACAGATTGTAACAAAATGAGCCATCTTTGTTAAGGACCTTCTATTCATCCTTCCTGTAAAGTTTGGTTGATTTGCTTCTGCAGTTTCAAAGGAAAAGATGAAAATGTGATTTTTCCCATAGGGTCCAATGTTAAACCTAAGTTCCACACTGGCGGCCATGTTTTTCATTGGATCAGAACGGAATGAGCATTCCTTGTAAAGGACCTTCCATACATCATTCCTGTAAAGTTTGGTTGAATTTACTTCAGTTATTTCAGAGAAGATGAAAACGTGATTTTCCCACAGCATCCTATGTTAAACCATGTTCCATGCTTCCCGCCATGTTTTTCATCAGATCAGTATGAAACGAGCAATCTTTGTTAAGGACATTTAGGTCATGATTCCTGCAAAGTTTGGTTCAATTGGCTTCAGATGTTTCAGAGCAGAAGATGAAAATATGATTTTTCCCATAGGGTCCAATGTTAAACTTAAGTTCCGCGCTGGCGGCCATGTTTTTTATCAAATCGAAACAAAATGAGCAACCTTTGTAAAGGACCTTCCATTCAACATTCCTGTAAAGTTTGGTTGAATTTGCTTCAGTGGTTTCAGAGTAGTAGATGAAAATGTGATTTTCCCATAGGGTCCTATGTTAAAGCATGTTCCATGCTGGCGGCCATGTTTTTCGTCGTATCGTAACGAAATGAGCCATCTTTGTTAAGGACCTTTAGTACATCACTATTGTAAAGTTTGGTTCAATTGGCTTCAGCCGTTTCAGAGCAGAAGATGAAAATATGATTTTTCCGATAGGGTCAAATAAAAAACTTAAGTTCTGTGCTGGCGGCCATGTTTTTAATCGGATCGAATCAAAATGAGCAACCTTTGTAAAGGACCTTCCATACAACATTCCTGTAAAGTTTGATTGAATTTGCTTCTGTTAGTTCAGAGAAGTAGATGAAAATGTGATTTTCCCATAGGGTACTATGTTAAACCATGTTCCATGCCACCATGTTTTTCATCGGATCGGAACGAAATGAGCAAACTTTGTTGAGGACCTAAAGTACATCACTCCTGTAAAGTTTGGTTCAATTGGCTTCGGCCGTTTCAGAGCAGAAGATAAAAATGTGATTTTTCCCATAGGGTCCTATGTTAAACCTAAGTTCCGCACTGGCGGCCATGTTTTTTATCGGATCGGAAAGAAATGAGCAAAGGACCATCCATACATCATTCCTGTAAAGTTTGGTTGAATTTGCTTCAGCAGTTTCAGAGAAGTAGATGAAAATGTGATTTTCCCATAGGGTCCTATATTAAACTATGTTCCGTGCTGGCGGCCATGTTTTTCGTCAGATCGGAACAAAATGAGCCATCTTTGTTAAGGACCTTAAGTACATCATTCCTGTAAAGTTTGGTTCAATTTGCTTCAGCCTTTTCTGAACAGAAGATGAAAATATGATTTTTCCCATAGGGTCCAATGTTAAACATAAGATCCGCGCTGGCGGCCATGTTTTTTTATCGGATCGGAAGGAAATGAGTAATCTTTGTAAAGGACCTTCCATACATCATTCCTGTAAAGTTTGGTTGAATTTCTTTCAGTGGTTTCAGAGGAGTAGATGAAAATGTGTTTTTCCCATAGGGTCCTATCTGTGCTGGCGGCCATGTTTTTCGTCGGATCAGAACGAAATGAGCCAAGTAGTATATGGGGACAGTTCGGTTAGCATTTGTCATGGTGGTGCTGTGGTGGTGCCGGAAGTGACGTGACCGCAAATGACATCACTGGAAGTATCGTGACCGGAAGCGGAAGTCACGTGACTGGATGTAGAAGTGTTTTGATTGCGCATGCGCAACCGGAAGTTGCCCTTTTTGAAGCCCTATTGACCGGAAATGACGTGTTGGAACAATATGTGACCCCGTAGGGGTGTTGTGTGACCTTACTACAGTGAACATGCGCGACTGGAAGTGGGCATAGCCCAGGTATAGACTGGAAGTCGGGAATTTTCCTTCATTATTCCCACTTTTTATATGTTTTTACCCCTTTTTCAATGTTATTCATTGTATATTATTCCTTTTTCTTTCATTTTCTCCATAATCCCAACCTTTTTTAAATGTTGTTATACCTTTTCAGCCCCTTTTTCTATGTTGTTCTTTGTATTTCAATCCAATGTTTAGACTAATATCCGGATGGGTCTTTCAGCAATTGTCAATATATTTCTGAGGGTGTCTTCTATCACGTCCGTGTTCGTCATGGGACATAACTCTTGCTAGTAATTGTCCCGCATTTTTTTTATTTGTGGGTGTCTTCTATCATGGCCGCGTTCGTAAAAGGGACATACTTCTTGCTACTTATTTCATGCGCTTTTTTATCTGTTGTAATAGCATTTCACCTTTTTTTTCAGTATTGTTCTTTGTAATTTCTCCCTTCTCATCCAATTTTTAGACTTAAGTCCTCTTGTGTAACCTTTTGTATGTGTTATTTTATTATTTTCCACTTTATTTTATAATTATCTTTCCTTTTCATCCAATCCTTAGAGGTATTTCCCTTTTTCCCTCCAAATTCCTATAGTGTCGTCTGCTATTCCAAGATCTNCTCTTCTGAAAGTACTTGGCCAATTGGAATCACACTTGGTCACAATGGACCTTAGTTTGTCCCCTTCTTAAAATGTGTCTGGCTTGTCTGAACAGATTCAAGATTGGCATTCAACATTGGTATTATTATTTTTGACTGTATTTGTCAGCAATGGCCCAGGTGAGCGATACAGGCTCTTGAGAGCCTCTTGTTATTATTGTTTCCTATTTTATTTCATAATTATTTCCCCTTTTCATCCAATTCCCCCTTACCTGCCTAATATCTATACTGTCGCCTGATATTTTTAGATTTCCCGCCATTTGTCATCCAATCCTTAGAGGTATTTCCCCCTTGTTGCCATAATTATATAGTGTCGTCTGCTATTTTTAGCCTTCCCGCCATTTTTTCATCCAATTCGTAGAATTATGTCCCCTTTTCCACATTATTTCATAACCAACTTCCTTTATCTAACAACTAATCCTAAATTAAGTTGCTATGACAACTCTTTATTAATTTATTTTTATATTTGAATGTTAGTCTGTTATTTATTATCCCCGCACTTTCGAATGAAAGTTCGGGGATATTGTCGTTGGCCTCGTCCGTCTGTCCGTCCGTCCGTCACACATCCTTGCGACGCGAACTCCTCCTACATTTTTGGATTTAGGGTTTTAATTTTGTTGTAGAATTGTTGCATATGGTCTGTAGATAAGCAATAAGCTTTCGGATTTTTGATATCTATCTTGATGCAAACAAGAGGCCCCAAGATGTCGATTTGACAAAGACCACAAATTGTGGATTGTGACACATATGGCATGCGACGCAAACTCTTCCTACATTTTTGGATTTATGGATTAAATTTTGTTGCAGAATTGTTGCATATAGTCTGTAGATGCGCAATAAGCTTTCAGAATTTTGATTCCGGTTTCAACTTTGGTAAATTTCCTGAAAATGTCAAAGACTGATATTTTGGGAAAATTTGGCATATAATCTTATATTTGGCAAGTATTTGGAAAAAATAAAAATTCTGAAATCTTAGAATTCGAAAATATGATTCCAATTTTGGTAAATATTCTGAAAGTCTCAAAGACCACTTATTTTTTGGAATTCTACCTAGCAACCAGACTTTAAGCATTTGTTTTGATAAGGTTAATCATTTTCACCAATTGGATTTCAAAAATATTTGATTCCAATTTTGGTAAATTTCCTGAAAGTGTCAAAGACCACTTATTTTTTGGAATTCTACCTAGCAAC
>MJUU01033297.1:261112-273030 GCA_002080025.1 Modiolus philippinarum | reverse complement strand
TAGCAAAATAATGTGTAAAAGTAAAGTTTCGCACTGACCGGTGTCTATTAAATGACTAAAATGAAGATTCATTAGTATTTTTTCATCCCATTTTTTCATTTATATGGAATTTTGAACAAAATAATGTGTAAAAGGAAACTTTCGCACTGACCGGTATATATTTAATGACTAAAATGAAGATTTATCAGTAATTTTTTTATCACATTTTTCTATTTTCATGGAATTTTAACAAAATAATATGAAAAAGGAAAGTTTTGCACTGACCGGTGTCTATGTAATGACTAAAATGAAGATTCATAAGTAATTTTTTTTATCCCATTTTTTCATTTTCATGCAATTTTGAACAAAATAATGGTTAAAAGGAAAATTTTGCAGTCACTGGTATATATTTAATAACTAAAATGAAGATTTATCAGTTATTTTTTATCACATTCTTCCATTTTCATGGAATTTTGAACAAAATAATCTGTAAAAGGAAAGTTTCGCACTGAACGATGTCTATGAAATGAATAAAATGAAGATTCATAAGTAATTTTTTTATCCCATTTTTTCCTTTTCATGGAATTTTGAACCAAAAAATGTGTAAAAGGAAAGTTTCGCACTGACCGGTATATTTTTAATGACTAAAATGAAGATTCATCAGTAATTTTTTATCCCATTTTTTCATTTTCATGGAAGTTTGAACAAAATAATGTGTAAAAGGAAAGTTTCGCACTGACCGGTATATGTTTAATGACTAAAATGAAAATTTATCAGTAATTTTTTTATAACATTTCTACATTTTCATGGAATTTTTAGCAAAATAATATGTAAAAGGAAAGTTTTGCACTGACCGGAGTCCATGTATTGAAATGAAGATTCATAAGTATTTTTTTATTCCATTTTTTCATATTAATGGAATTTTAAACAAAATGATGTGTAAAAGGAAATTTTTGCACTGACCGGTATACATGCTTTGTTTTGGGTCGTTTTAATCTGGATATGGGATGTTGTCTCCTTGACATTTACCCCATATCCTTTCTTTTTCATATGTAATGACTAAAATGAAGATTCTTAAGTATCTTTTTAATCACATTTTTTCATGTTCTTGAATTGCTAAGAACTAACAGATACATGTATCGATAATGACTTTTGATCTTACTAGGAATTATAAATCAACGCTCGATGAGATTCGTTTCGCCGGTAATTTTTCAATTTACCTGTATCAGTCATCTGTCACCGATCATCCGTGCATAATTAATTAGTTTTCTTTCTATTCGTCATCCGTCATGATTCAAGAGTCAAGAGTGGCATCATTCATTAGTCATCAGTTAATTTTACTATCCGTCAGCCGTCAAAAGTCATGATTCAGCGATCATTCAGCGATCACTCACCAGTCAACGATCAGTCAAAATGGAATGTTGACTGATCCAGGGACTGTATAAAAGATAGGGCACTTTTTCTCTATTTTATATTATACCAGTGTCAACAATACTATAACTTGATAGAATTTAACCATAGATATAAAAGATAGGGCACTTTTTCTCTATTTTATATTAAAACGGTGTCCCCAATACTAAAACTTGATAAAATTTAACCATAAATATAAAAGATAGGGCACTTTTTCTCTATTTTATATTATACCGGTGTCTGCAATACTATGACTTGATATAATTTAACCATAAATATAGAAGATAGGGCACTTTCCCTTACCAAACAAGACAAGCAGCGGTAACCTAGCGGCTACCTTACCGCTGACTGGCGGCTAACAATATTGTTAGCCAGAAGACAAAATTGTTGTTCCCAGCTATTCACCGCTGGCGGTGAACTTATGGCGAATTCGCCACAAGTTTACCAGAAGAATAATATTGTTCACCACAAGTTCACCAGAAGCATTTCAATGCAATACAGGTAGTCTGCAGAGGCTAAGTTCTGGTGATCAAGAATTTGTAACACTATAGTTAACATAATGGACAGGAAATGAAATCTTATCAGCACAACATGTGTGTATTTTGTAACTAGGTCACATTTTAAAACAGGCGGGAAGACATGATTACAGAGGGGAAGCTGCCATTACAGAATATTGCTGTTAGCACCTGGGGTTTTAGCATTGGCTATTATTCTCACAAATAAGTCAGTAAGTATATTTTTTCTTTCATTTTGAAAAGTAATTAATTTTGCTATATAAAGTGTCAGATTGTTGTCGAATTCTGTATTTAATTGAATTGTTTACAAAATAATAAAAGTTGAGGTCCATGTTACTGAAATACATGTATGTGCTGTAGTGAACAAAAGTTGTGGTAATTAGTTTCATCAAATAAAAAAATAATTCTTGTTCTTTCTTTCTAAGGAGAGGATAAATAATGCAGTGTCAGTGAGACAGACAAAGTCTAACAGACCAAATTATCAGGATATAATCACATGATGATATTACATTCTTGTGATCAACTTGAACATTTCAAAACTTAACCAATTCAAACTGGATTGTGGCATAAACATATAAGGAATATAATACAAAGAACAAGACCAAAGAAGAAAGATGGATACCAAAAGATTCAAATATCATGAGTGGATTGAGTATTACTGCATGTTTTTTTCATCATTTTTTTATTGATTTGTATCCTTAAAGGCGAAGTAACTTTAAAAAAATTGAAGGATATGTGTGAAATCAACAAATTATGACAAATTAGGACTCGCATAGATGTCAATAAAGGAAAACTGAAAAAATGGATACCTAAAAAAATGATTTAGATCAGATAAATATCCATATTACGCAAATACAAAAACTCATGAATTTCATAAGTGCTGGTACTGTAAACAACTCAGATTTTGAACAAAAATTTCTCACATTTGTAAGAAAAATTTTAAATAAAAATATGCCAGAAATAATAAAATAATATTGCCAAATTAATAATTCTAAGTTAAAAACTCAATTGAATGTTTTCCATCCTCTTGTATTGAACAAAGAGTTACTCCAATCACCAGTTCTGTATGAACATATGACAGAAATACTGTGCATAATTGATGATTGAATAAATGCTTGGTTACTTAATGTGTGTGTAAATTGCAACTGTATGCATCCAGTCAAGAGTTTTGCATAATATACAAACCAAGTTCAAAATTAACTAACAGGAATAAAGATCATATTGATTTACCATTTTACCACTGACAAATAAGAAATGAATAAAAGATTATTTTAATTATAAAACTTAATTTAATCACTGCTTGAGGTGCATATATACAATTATATTAGAATCCGTCATGTTCCCAAAATACGGCTATTAGAGTTAGCCATAAACTATATATGGCTATCAATAGTTAGCCGTTGCTAAGCCGCTAACCTCATTTGCATGGTAAAAAGTCGCCGCTGAGCATCCGCTAACTGTTAGCGGCTGCTAAGCCGATAAGTCAGTGGCTGATTAGCCGCTAAAGTCGCCACAGGCCTTACTTTTTTGGTAAGGGTTTTCTCTATTTTATATTATACCGGTGTCCGCAATACTATAACTTGATAGAATTTAACCATAAATATAGAAGATAGGGCACTTTTTCTCTATTTTATATTATACCGGTGTCCGCAATACTAAAACTCGCTAGAATTTAACGATAAATATAAAAGATAGGGCACTTTTCTCTATATTATATTATACCGGTGTCCGCAAGACTATAACTTGATAGAATTTTACCATAAATATAAAAGATAGGGCACTTTTTCTCTATTTTATGTTATACCGGTGTCCGCAATACTAAAACATGATAGAATTTAACCATAAATATTAAAAGATAGGACACTTTTTCTCTATTATGGTTCTATTTTATATTATACCGGTGTCTGCAATACTAAAACGTCATATAATTTAACCATAAATATAAAGGAAGGGACAGTTTTTGTCTATTATGTATTATACCGGTGTCTGCAATACTTAAACTTCCTTTGATTTAACCATAGATATAATAAGTAAATCTGATTAGACTTTTATTGTTCTACTATATTGATCAGGTTGATATAGCATTGAATGAAGTTGATTAAATAAAGGTTTGCGTTCCTTACCAATAAATGTTTTTGTGACAAAAATCGCCAGACGTGATACTTAATCTGATATATTTTTATTTTCTACTTGTAAAATCGGCGGTTGTAAAAAAGGTATATTTCGAGTTGAAAAAAAAATAAACAACAACGGTGTTTTGCAAAAAAACTGGTAAACCTATCTATAAAATGCGGAATTTAAATGAAACGAGTAAACGCACGCTACACGATACACGCAATGAACGTTACACGTTACACGATACACGATACACGATGAGCGCACACGATTTACACGATGAACGCAAACGATCTACACGATGAACGCACACGATTCACACGATGAGCGCTCTTTTGGGAATGTTGAACGTTTCCATCGCTGTAATGAAGTGAGGAGCTTAGAAAGGGGTTTGTTGTGCATTTGGCAGACCCAGCAATGTATCTCTGTTTCTAAGCGCATTTATGTAATGTGGGCACCCAGTAGATACAAGGCAGGTTGTTGTTCTCTTCACCCAAACTGATACCAAAGGAAGACATTACTGGTTTGTGATTGTTTAGTATGTTCTCCCTTGGTATGGTGGAAATTTGTATGAGGGGTTGCCAAATGAATTTACAATGACCATCTCCTTCATTAAGCAGTCAATGAAGTGTCTTTTCTAGATACATGTGATGTCGTTTTGGGCCTTGTCAGCTGGTACGATGACATAATTGTCATGGAGGAATGACAATGTTTTTTCTACCTCGGGATCATCGAATATGCTTTTTGAATTGGGGCTCATAGTTGCCTTAAGGCGCCTCATTCGAGCTACAATCAATGACTTTATGACCTGATCCAGTCGGACAGTGTTTCAACCTTTTCCTTCTCTCTATCTTAGCCCATTGTTTGGCGTATTCCTCAACTGCGTCCACCAATATTTTAAAGTTATGTTTCCAATTGATGGTTTGGGGTTCACGATATTTTGGACCTTTTGTGAAGAGATCACATAATTTCTCATTGCTTACGATATTGAGGTCCCCTGTAATAACGTGGCCAGCAGGAGCGTTCATAAATGGGGAAGAGAGACAAGAACAATCAGGTGGTTTTGATTTGAAGTCATCAATTTGGACATCCCGCAATACCCGTTTGTGATCGAAGATGTTAGTTGCAATTGGTTTTGTATATGTATAAGATATAAGAGGAACTGTTTGGTCTTTAAAGTATGGTGTTTTTTTTTTGGCGGTAACATGTTTATTATGAAGAATATTGTCAAGATGGATAGCTTCTAAGCCTTTGTTTGTAAATTTTAGTTTTAATAATGAACGACGTTCTTGTTCATTAGCAGATGTGCTAACAGGTTTAAATAGTCTGTGATGAGCAATATCTAGGACAACTGCAGTTAATTTATATTCATGTGACGATGGATCTGTCACGGAAGAGTTTAAACATATTTTATAAAATGAAAGTAATTTTGAATGGTGTAAAGAGTAAAGCTTTGTGCGTATGTGATGAATTTCCTAGGGGAACATTCATGTATAGTAGAAGACCAGTAACTGAAATGTCATGTAGATTTGGGGCAGTGTAATGTCGATGCCCATGACTGCGTTGACGGCGCTGGCTTCCATTCAAGATATGATATACATCACATTGACAGAGCTGCAGACATAACCTCTCATAAAGTTAACTTGAAGCAGTCATAAAAGCTGCTCTAAGTTAACTTAGAACAGGTATCAAGTCTGCTCTAGAACAGCTCTAAGTCTACTCTAGAATCCTAACTGCTCTGACCACTCATGGTCATCGCTAGAATCCTGAACGTTCTGGTCAGAGCTATGACTGCTCTGAGCTGTTCTATCCATGACCGTTCTACCTAAGTCTGTTCTGGCCATGACCGTTCTACATAAGTCTGCTCTGGCCATGACTGCTCCTAGCAATGACCGCTCTCATACCAGCTCTTGTCACAGCCCTGGTAAGTATTCATAACGTGTCCCACGTTTTTCATAAATATCAAGTTAAGTTATATTATAAACACAAAATTTAATAAAAATTAAAATTATGAAATGAATTATTCGCGGTTAATTATTTACCTGTGTTTTTCCAGGTAAATTAAAAAATGTAAGAGTTATTTCCCTTTTTCGTAATATACCCGAAAACTGATTCGCAATAACTTTTCCGTAAATTTATCATTATAAATACAAAAAAATCGTTAATTTAATTATAGGAAAATGTCAATCATCATTAGATTACGTTTACTGAAACAAACAATTATTTAAAACATCATGAAATAAGGGGGTTGTTTAAGTTTTTCTTTTATTTAAACACGTTACGTTTCGGTCTCGACAAAAAGAAAAACTGACACAATCCAATTTCATATCCAGTAAAAATTCTAGGACCAAAACAGTTGTGCGCAGAGCAGACTTTGGAAAAACGGTCATGGCCAGATCGGACTTAGATAGAACGGTCATGGCAAGAACAGACTTCGGTAGAACGGTCATGGCTAGAACAGACTTAGGTAGAACGGTGATGGCTAGAACAGACATGATTCTAGGACTATTCTAAGTCTGCTCCAAGTTAACTTCAAGTTAACTTTGAGCTGTTCTCCTGTTATGTCTGCACCCAAGTTAACTTGGACGAGAGGTTATGTCTGCACCCCACTGTACACCCCGGACTTGAAAAATTACCTATACTCTTTATATTATCATTGCAACCATAGGGTATTGTGGTTCCAAGCTCTCTAATCCAGTATTCTTCTCGTTGTAAACGGTATGGTGTACTTAAAGTTGGATTGTTTGTGTGGTGATATATTTTCTCAAGGATTCTCAAGGATTGAATCGTTGATTTTCACTCGAATTTTCGGTTGTTTCTTCTTTATACTATTAATTTCCACTTCTTTTAATCCAAAAACATATCCATCACCAGAGCTGTTTTCTGTGTTGTCACTATATTCCGATTCACTTAGCTTGTTGACTTTCTTCTGGTAATCTTTTAATTGTGTACGCGAGGTTTTGATCGGCACACCTTGGCGAAGTGATTCATTTAATTGCAATTTTTACATTTTTCAGAAATGCTGGACATCTATTGACGTGTGGGAAAATACCTCCGCCGTATCTGTATGTTGTTTCTTCTTTGGTTGTTGGTCTCTCTGTTGTAGAAATATCGGATTATTTCGGCGTTTGTACTTTGGTTTTCTAATTGCGTTGTTGTCTCTGTTTGTTCGATCTCAGTGGCTTGCTTTTCTTATATTTCTAAAGCTCTGGCTGATGCTATTAGTCCTTGTAAGGCCATGTCTTCACAAAGAGCTTTCCTTCTTAATCTTGATGAATGACAGCCTTGAATGATCTGTGACTTTATTTCTTTGTTTGCATCGGCAAATTCACAATTTAATGATACTTGTCTAAACCGTGTCAGAAAACTGTCTATACTCTCTGCCGACATCTGTCTTGCCTGCCTGAATTTGTATACCTCATATTCAGTGTTCATTTTCGGAGCAATATATTCTGTAAGCTTTTGTTTTGCCGCATCAAATTCATCTCCAGTGTCAGTCAAAGTGTCAAGTATTTAATTTACCTCCTCACCAGCGTAATGTTATAGAAGTGCCCTTTGTCGTTTTGTGTCCTTTATGTTCAAATCAACGAGCAAGTCTACGATTCCATTTACGCCATCTTGTGTCAGTGTTGTTTTCATGCACTGAAAAATTCGGAAAGTTTGGCAAAGCTGCAGCCATGGTTTAAGAATCAGTGTCACTAATTAATAAATCCACAAAATGCAAGTTTTGTCTTTTTAGGCTTTATGAACTCGTCGACATTGTAATATTTGTTATTTGGCCGTACATGTATATTTATTGAAGGCACATTGAGACCAGACTACGTGCTTACAGTTCTGCATACTTTAATAGACTGTTAGAATCAGTCAGACAAATAATACATAACATGTCTGCAGTACGACTCGACCTTAAATATTTCAACACAACATCTGGATTTAATTGCTTATTCTTATTTCTGAACTCTTAATTATTTAGTCTAACATTGATATATTCCTGAAACATAATTAACGACATTACAGTAACTGTGAATATAAAAAAAAGATACAAACATCTGAAAATTTATCGAGAAACCAGCCTTGTTTAGACTTTTTATAGATTATTCATAGCAAAATATGTCTTTAAACACAATGGAAGAATATTAAGAATTTCATTAAATTCTGTCAAAAGTCTATTTATTATGTGTTTAATTTGATTTTGAACAGAATAGTAGAGTTTCAGTGTGCATACAATTCTAATACATTTCTGACTCAATGTCAAAAACCTGACGAGTGAGCCACCGTAATGAAATTTCTCTAAAATACACATCTTTTTTTCTGTTACGAAAATAAGCCTAGCATAACTACTAAAAGGAAAGCAAGAAGCACATCACTGAAAATTTGGTTGCTCGCACTACAGGGTGAATGAAGGTAAGTGTGTGTAGGGGGATTACGCTGTATCCTCATGGAAATTTCCTATGTACATGTAATTTGAACCTCAGAACACAAAGTAATTTGACGAACCTTAAGACGTTGGTAGAAGTAAGTCATATATGTTAAGAAAAGGATTTCATGAAAATAAATATAGATTTTGCATTTTTAGGTGTTGATACCATTCAAAACAGTGAACATGAATGAGTGTTGTCTGTACACATGTGACAATTACGGGTATGTTATTTTAGAACACAGGACATGTAATGATTTACCTATATGCCGGGGGGAGGGGGTCCTTGGTATATTTCGGGTACGGATGTGAACATGCCACGAATTTATATGCCCGCATACGTAAAACATATCCCAAGTTTATATAACATCACTAAATTTAAGACTCAAATAAATTAAAATAATATAGTTTTAACATGAAAATTAGGAAAATCAAAGAAACGAAGCATAAAGTACGTGAAAAATTGTACATTTAAAGGAAATAATTCATAGAGATTTTGTTGTCTCATAAATAATTGCCCTTTTTTGCTTTTTTTATGTACCGAAATTGATATAGTTTTTTTTATTCTTTATATATAATTGGTTTAAAACACACACGAATATATATATTTAATACAAAAAACTATACACGAATTTTGGCACACCCCTTTATCCCAAAATAATGGAAGATACTAATCATCCCCATCGGGCCTTTATTGTCTAAGAACTCTTAATTATTTAACTTTTGTATTCGACTTGAATCTTTTTTCAATTATGTGCATTAGGTTGGTTTCTGAAGTGAGGTCAATTTGTTGTGACCTCAAAATGTTCTCCAAAGTTACGTTTAGGGATTAAAATGAACTGAATAATATTGTTCGCTGAACACGAAATGAACTATTACTGTTGTGACGAGAATATGCACTAATTGGAACCAAGTTATATTTTTTTTATTTATGTCGACTCGAAACTTTCCACATGTTTGTTAAGTTTGGAATATTTGAAAAATGAAAAGAAAATAGACGAAATGTTATATTTTTCATTGTATTGTCACAATTAGTGTATAGTCATGTCAAACATGGAGACATTCCGAACGCACCGTGTGTATTTCAAATAATTGCTTTCGTTTCTCTATTCCACCTTTCACTCAGAAAAAATCGTAGTTAGAACGTATATGAATGTCCAGATATTGTTTGGAATTTGGACCCTAGTTCAACAACAGTGTAAGTGTTATATTATATTTTTATTATATTCGGATGAAGACTAATCCGTTTAACGTTACTACACAACAGTTTATTGTGAATATCAGCTCTAGACGTTAATTACATAATTTGCTATAAATATCGATTTTTACGGAATGTTCATCTCAAACAGAAACATACAACTATTGATTATAATTATATTTACAACTTTCAACAAAGTATTTAAAGTTTTTATGTATTATTTCCGTCTACAAGAGGAAGATAAACAACCGATATTCAGTTGCATAATTCGTATAAATATAGCATGTACGGCAACCAATTAGTGACATTTAAATACATCCAGATATAATTATGGAACACATATTCCGTGTATAACAGCCATTCAACTGTATTCTTCCGTGACTATACCGGAACTCGATGTTTGATATTACACAGACACACGTCATATTTGTGTTTATTTATGCAAATTATTGTGTATATAAATATGTTGATATTCTACTCATAATTACGGTAGCCTAAGATGACTATAAATTCTCATTATTTTGGACACATAACTTATGATTGTTAATTATTGTATTTTTCAGGTTTTTACCAATTGTTCACCGGTAATTAAAATAGTTGATCCACACTGGGTTTTTATTTTGAATTGGGCCAACGAACTAGGTTGTCCTCGCTGAGTCCGGCTCAGTACAGTAAAAAACACTTTGTTTCTTACTGTCCCCGAACAGTAAAAACACTAGAACCAGCCTGAGTTCCAGACCTCATTTTGGACCACTGGTAGCACCGTTCCTGCTGCAGGCAACACAGTTACAGGACACCGTTTCTTCCTGTTCCCGGACAGAAGACAACACCGTCACTCAACTACGGTAACACCGTTCCTGTTCCAGGCGACACAGCTACAACTGGATTAGACAACGTTCATCACAATGAGTGTTAAACAGACAGGAATGCCCGAGGAAGCCATTTCAACAGTTCCGGACACCAGGGTCCGGACACTTACAGAGAAAGGACAAGAACAATATTTACAGACATGTGACAAACATCGTCAAGACGTAGAGTATTTATGGACAATGCTCGACTCCCTGCTTCAGGAAGCTGAAGATCCTCCCGTTGGACTACGGGATCAAAGAACCTTAGAGCAAAATATAGCTAAAGCAAATAGCAGGTACCAAAGACAACTTAGTACCTTCAAGGCCTACCTGAAGACTATCAGGAGCGAGGATAGTAAACGAGAAATGGAGGAATGCTCCACAATAGCAGATATCCGCCAACGTGCCATTGACGATGCCCTGTGCTACTTACAGGAAGCTAGCAGGGCTCTGACGCCCAAGAAATCATCAAAGGCACCTAGTAGCAGCTCATCGTCCCACATCAGTAAATACCATTCACAAGGTGGGACGTCTACACGTACAGACGCTTCCAGTCTGGTCAAACGTAAGAAAGCAAAAGCTGAAGCTCTCAAAGCAAGCCTTGCTTTCGCAGAAAAACAGGCAACTTTATCAAAGCAGGAAGCCATGTTAGAAGAATCTACAGCTCATGAAAAGGCTGAAATGGAAGCAGCTTCAGCTCGTCAAAAGGCTGAAATAGAGGCAACAGCAGCTCGTCGAAAGGCTGAGATGGAAGCAACAGCAGCTCGGAAGAAAGCCGAGTTAAAGGCCGACCAAACACTGCTGGAGGCAAGAAAAGAAGCTGTCATGGCAGAAACTGAGGCTAAGATCCTGGATGACGATAGCAGTCAAACAGGAGTTGATAATGAAGACCGGCGAAGTCAGTTGCCTATAGAGGAAGCAGACCCGCTACAACGGGTTCAACAATATGTTGAAGAACACTCCTTCAATGTTTCAAACGAGGAGGTACAAAATATCCCGTCAGTAGTATATGGGGCTTCCAGACCACCGTCAACTCCAACAGTAGTATATGCACCAGAGGTAACATCTACTCCAGCTTATGCTGGACCACCTCGTAAATCTCAGTCTGTTACATTTCAGCTAAACAGAGATGCACCAGCATTTGAACCATCACGTCAGCACTTATCACGTGACATGCCAATACCAAGTTCACAAGCAGTAAACCTGGAGGATGACAGGACTGTAAACCAGACTTCAGATATAACCAGATTCCTTCTCCATAAGGAAATACTGTTATCTGGTCTTACTAATTTCAACGACCGTGCTGAATCCTACTTTGTGTGGAAAAATAGCTTCAAGTCAGTTGTTGATGAAGCCAAAGTGTCTGACTCACAACAGTTAAACCTCCTAGTAAAATGGCTGGGAGTTGAGTCTTCAAAACAGGCTGAAAGTATAAG
>MJUU01033297.1:227538-258899 GCA_002080025.1 Modiolus philippinarum | reverse complement strand
GGATTGATAGAGTACCGAATGAGAGTTCATGTCTTCGGCAACAGCCCATCCCCAGCAGTGGCAACGTTGGGGCTACGTAAGACAGTACAGGCCGAAGAGCCAGAGTACGGCCAAGATGTTACAAATTTTGTTACTAAAGACTTTTATGTTGATGATGGATTAGCATCATACCCAACATCAGAAGAGGCCATCAAAGTCGTCAAAGACACTCAAGCAGCATTGAAGAAGTACGGAAATCTCCGTTTGCACAAGTGTGCATCTAACAGCGCGGAAGTTATGTCTGCATTTCCAACAAGTGATTTAGCTACAAACTTGAAAGATTTGGACCTTGAAGCCAACAATAAACCACTTCAGCGTAGAATTGGATTAATATGGGATGTCAACACAGACATGTTCCTATTCCAGCTATCGCTGGACACGAAACCTACAACAAGACGAGGTGTATTATCTACGATAAACAGCATTTATGATCTGCTTGGATTCTTAGCCCCAGTGATTATCAAAGGGAAGCTGATACTAAGGAAGCTGACTTCAACAACAGTTGATTGGGACGAACCAGTCCCAGATGATATTGCACCAGAATGGGAACTGCAAGAACTAGAAACATTACACGATGGTGAGATTCGTACTCATGTTTCTTCAGATATTTCTGTTGCTAAACAATCGCAGCACCAGATAATCCTAACAAAGGGACTGAGAGATTCCAGCACTTCTCAGACTGGAGTGCCTTTGTACATGGAATTGCATTCCTGGAGCGTTCATCCCGTCTACGTCTGAATGGGAGTTCAAAGCTTGAACCTGACAACACTTCACTTCAAGAAGCAGAAGACTTCAATAAATCATCACTACAACGTGGAGTTTATGAAGAAGATATAGACTGTACAAGTCATAAATTACCTATTGGCGAAAGAAGTTCAACTGTCAATCTCAATCCGCCTTTGGATGAAAAAGGAAAAACTCTTCCATATACTTCTCCGAATATTCCCGTTACAAGAATATGCATAACTACAAATAATTCCTTCGTAGGAAGAGGAAGATTCCAGCTCATCTCAACCTGGATATCGCTTTATTCTGTTTTACCGTATTCATCGTTCATCTGTGAATTCAAGATCAGTTAACGATCACCGAGATAATTCTTCTGGTGGAAGATTGTATATAAAGTGTGAATAATTATATTCAGTGAATATTATGAATGTATAAAAAATTTCTGTTGTTTATTTAAATAATAGTGATATCAAGTAGATATCAGACGGGGAGTGTATTGTCACAATTAGTGTATAGTCATGTCAAACATGGAGACATTCCGAACGCACCGTGTGTATTTCAAATAATTGCTTTCGTTTCCCTATTCCACCTTTCACTCAGAAAAAATTGTAGTTAGAACGTATATGAATGTCCAGATATTGTTTGGAATTTGGACCCTAGTTCAACAACAGTGTAAGTGTTATATTATATTTTTATTATATTTGGATGAAGACTAATCCGTTTAACGTTACTACACAACAGTTTATTGTGAATATCAGCTCTAGACGTTAATTACATAATTTGCTATAAATATCGATTTTTACGGAACATACAACTATTGATTATAATTATATTTACAACTTTCAACAAAGTATTTAAAGTTTTTATGTATTATTTTCGTCTACAAGAGGAAGATAAACAACCGATATTCAGTTGCATAATTCGTATAAATATAGCATGTACGGCAACCAATTAGTGACATTTAAATACATCCAGATATAATTATGGAACACATATTCCGTGTATTACAGCAATTCAACTGTATTCTTCCGTGACTATACCGGAACTCGATGTTTGATATTACACAGACACACGTCATATTTGTGTTTATTTATGCAAATTATTGTGTATATAAATATGTTGATATTCTACTCATAATTACGGTAGCCTAAGATGACTATAAATTCTCATTATTTTGGACACATAACTTATGATTGTTAATTATTGTATTTTTCAGGTTTTTACCAATTGTTCACCGGCTAATTAAAATAGTTAATCCACACTGGGTTTTTATTTTGAATTGGGCCAACGAACTAGGTTATACTCGCTGAGTCCGGCTCAGTACATTCATATTATTCGGTATAAGCTGTACTTAGCTTTAGCTCATGATGCTTGCCAGAATGTTTGTTTGTGAAAAAAAGGATCAAAGAACTTAAATGGGTAGAATGTTGAAAATTCGCAAGAAATAAAAAAAGCGAGACACCAACTTCCCCGCCGCCAATTTGGCGGTGAGTGATGGTACTAACGAGGACCGCTCGCTGTGGCGTTGTCCAAATGTGCGAATGTAGCCATTCCTCCATTTTCTCCGATTGTCGTAAGCATTAACAGCCCAATTTGTGACCTTTACCTATATGTTTAGTTTTTTGATCGATCGGTGCGTTCGAAGTCTTCGAATGATATGTCAGCCATGATTGCCCATATTGATTTAAAAGAGTAGAATTTTTGTTTATGTTTTCATTTATATTTATTTGCTGGTGGTATTATTGTACAAGTTAGATACAGAACATTTCTAAACAAAAGAAATGACCTTTATTGAATCTGGAAGGCACCTTTTTCCGCACTCGTCCCCACTCGGGTACACGTGCGGAAAAAGAAGACTTCCAGATTCAATAAAGGCCACTTCTTTTGTTTGAAATGTTCTGTATCTATTACATACAAAATATTGAACTAAACTATATTGGTCACTTACTTGCGGGGACATACATGTAATACATCTCTTACATGCAACGCAATTAAACTCTACCATTTAATTTTTCGTTACGTAATGTCATTCGCTGAGACCTTTTAACAGGTTGGGGAAACCCCAATTCGGCTATTATATCACAATTGGGATATATATGGTTATATCCGAAATGGGGTATTTGACCAGTTTTTTACAGATAATTTTTTTCACATTACAATGACGCGCAATGAAACATGAGGAACTTGGTGATTTGAGTCATCAAAAAACATATCGACGTCATCTTCTTATTGATGCTGCATTTCAATAGAAGAGACATTTTAAGAATGTAAAATATACATTTGATTCTGTCAAAATTCAAATTATCACACTTATAACTGGTTAAATTATCAAGGCATGAGAAATGGGAAAGTGTTAGATATTTTTAGATTAAATTGGAAGTTTAGTTTGTAAAAATATGTAAAGATATTGAAGTTTCAAACACCATTTTTACAACCAAAATGTTGTTAATTCATGGTATTCTTTTAGACATGGACAAAAAGAGAAAACTCTAGATGAAATAAAGAATTATGTTTATATAACTTTTTCTCCATATTTCATTTATTTACTAATCAAAAAAGCTCTTTCTTAAACTATCGCTGTTTGCCTTATTTAACTAAAGATAGAGATTTATTTGATAGTTGCAACAAAAAACGGTTGTTAGCTCCTTAAATCTTAAGTTATCTATAAATCAAAGTAAGTGAATGATTTTTTTTTATATCATAACTCGATCTGCAGAAAATTTGCATTATCCTTTTGACAACAGAAGTATATCCCCTGAAAGCTCTAACCCTATAGATTTATTATATCTATGTAACATGATGCAACATTAAACCCCTAAAATTTTATTAACAAAAAAACTGGTCAAATATCCCAATTGGGATATAACCATATATCCCAATAGGGATATGATAGCCTAATTGGGATATCATAGCCCAATTGGGGTCTCTCATATCTGTTTGGTTAACATGAACCAAATGAAATAAAAGGGACAACAAAGCATTACAGTGGGTATAAAACAATATTGTGTTGTAGTTGGGACATACCAGAAGTATTTTGGTAATATAGACTAGGATACCAGCGGACTAGGCGGCTTGGGCCAGCAGGCAGTTTAGTGGTGATCATTCTTTGACCCGTCTTTCTTAATTACAAAATATCAAAGTTACTGTTAATTTATTTTCTGCATTTGTGCATGTTCTCCATGTTTGCGATTTGGGTTCATGTTTCTTATTTGCCAAAACTGTAACTTTCG
Organism: Modiolus philippinarum; assembly: GCA_002080025.1. Classification (NCBI taxonomy): domain Eukaryota; kingdom Metazoa; phylum Mollusca; class Bivalvia; order Mytilida; family Modiolidae; genus Modiolus; species Modiolus philippinarum. The sequence goes on along the minus strand of MJUU01033297.1, from coordinate 254,904 downwards.
TTTTCAAATAACATACAACTGCTCTATATACAAACGCTTTAGGATGGTCACTCCTCAAGTTTACATTATCAAGGTTTTAAATTTAATACTTTTATTTATTAGAACATCGATAATGAATCATTTTAAGCAAAAAATAACAGATCAGTGCGCCTGTTTTTGAGATTTAAGTCCCTGAAATTTTGGCAGAACACATTCCCCGTTTCCCTTCTTTTTTCTATTCTCAGGACCTTTCATTCACTTTGCATTAAAGCTATTGACCTTCGAAATGCAATGAAGGAATATCAAGAATTTCATTTTTTTCATATTTTGGTCAAAAGTCTATTGAAGATGTATACACTTATATTTCGAAAAGAAAAGTGGGAGTTAGCGTCCAAAATTTTCGAATACATCATGATGGATAAAGCAGATAATTCCGAAAGTCAGAGGCATTTTGAACAAAACCTGAGGAGTGACCATCCTTACACTCACATTTTTTTAATCCGTGAACAACGGCAACATCACATTTGATGCAACATAACGGCAACATCACATTTGATGCAACATACTTAGTATTCCTCATTGTTGTTACTGAAGCGTACAATATTCAACATTCTCTAAATGGACTCTTGAATTGTAAATGCAACGTTGAATACATTTCTACGTCGTACGTCGACACACTACAGTATGTTATCTCTGCTTACGTATAATAATATTTAGGAAATAATTCAAATTCATGTTTCCCTTACGACTATTTATGAAAGGTGAGACTCCATCAGACCGTATATCTTGATTTTTTCGCGTGTGTCTAATTTTCGGTATGTTTGCAGTAGACAATCTCTCGCAAATTTTAGCCTACGCGTTAATTTCACTGCACATTCAAATGCATTAGATTGGGTATAGACACGCGAAAATAAACTTTGCGCATTTTTCACTGCCCTGTTTTACACAAAAATTCCAAACAAATCCGACGCGAAAATCACCCGATATACGGTATCATTTTCATTGTCGGCCACTATAATCTTCATAATTACTTTCGATTACCTAATATTTATTTTTAACAGCAAAGTCATAGATCTACTCGGTGACCTATTCAAGCAAACCCGCGTATGAAAGTCACATAGTAAAATCTCAGCCGCAGAATTATTAAAATTAGGGGTTACCAGATTCAACTGTCAGTTCCCTGGTCATACATGTCCCGGTTGATTAGGAGTAGACATTTTTAGATGTTGTCATTCAATCGATCAAATGGTAAACCAAAAAGTATTTTGTGATCACACAAACGTTTTTGAAGTGATTATTCGTAGAGAATTAGCTTCAGTTGCTGATCCGGAGATCTCCTTTGTGCCTATACTTGATATTATGAATACCTCCTTTTCTTCTCTGATCAGATTTTTTTTTTATTTCAGCATATTTTATATTTGTGCCTTTCATTATTTTTTATCAAGGACTATGAAACTAAATATGTTGAAATCGTAGGTACAAAAAACCCATAAAATTTCAGAAATATTATTTCAGTGCTTCATACTCTAGCGTAAAGGTTTGCTTTTGGATTTTCATGTTTTTATTGCCAGAACTTTTTCCCTTTTTTACCCTTGTGTTTAAATATGCACTGTTTTGCACCATTGTACTAAAATATGACATCAAAAATTGATCAAGTATAACGTGTACCCAAGGACCGAAAAAATATGGCGATATTCATCTCTAATTATTCTTACATATCGAATCAACATATACCTTTGGCAGGTACACTGTAAGCAGATGAACTGGTATAATTGGTTTTTAGAGAATGAAGGCTGACATAATAAAAGAGTTGCTTATTGATACATATGTATGACATATTTGTTCAATGTTTGAGTTTTTAGCATTTTTGTTTACTTTTTATCAATATTGTAGATTGAATGTGTATTTTAACAAAAGAACACTGTCTACTAGGGTTGTCACATGCCTTTAAAATTATACAGTTTCGTTATATTATATTTCAACCTTAAACTAAAAATGATTTAATACGAAACAGTATTACAAATACGTACAGGGAACCCAAAAGTCATCTTCAAAAATGGTAAGCTTTGTTTTATTAATTTAAATAGAAACTTATCCTAAAAAGTACTCAATCAATGTTATGAAAGATATGGAGTAAATGAACATGAGACCATAACACATATATTAACTCCAACTGCAATAATTTTAATTAGCTGTACTGCAATTTCGGAAATTAAATCCTCATCAGCAGCACTATACATGTAACCCAATCATAAGAAATCGATTATTGCAAAAATGTTTAAAGTGCATAAAAACCAAACGAAATCCAAATATTCAGTAAACATAGCTAAAGACAAAACTACGATGGAGAGAATTAAACCTTTTGTTTTGGAATTTACATAAATTTAGACAATTTACATAAAATTTTACAACTCTCTTTAATCGAAAGAAAAGATGTCTTTTTAAATTTTCTATAACCGTACAAAGGGGTTGTTGTTTGGTACGCAAAAAGAAGCAATATGCTAAGTCTGCACTGAAGAGACATAAATTGTCGAAATGGCAATACGAAAAAAAAAAAAAAAAAAAAAAAAAAAAAACGTACAAAAATGTTATGCACAGTGACTTTGATATTTCTTATTCAACTCCAATATATATTATTTTTGATGTTGGCTTTCTGCGAGCCTTGTTGAATATAATATGTAACGGAACGCGGTCCAATTTTTATAAAAATTGACTTATTGAATTCATGATCTATATCCCATTTTGTACACATACTTTAGAGTATTCTGTCAGCATCAGAAAAAATAAAAATGCTGTTTTACTTATAGGTACTTTAGACAAAAAAAAGAATAAATAAATAAAAAAAGATAGATAAGTAAATAAAAAAACTTGATTGTTAAAATGAAACATATTTTATTATTAACATTTTTTTTTTTTGGTTTTCTCTTTGCGAAGTTTGTTCATGAAAAAGTTAAAGAATTAACTATGTCATTATTGAAAGAAAATGTGGTCCAAAAATTGTGAAAATACCATGACAAAAGGCCAATGCATAACTGCTGTGTACTACATTTTGTACTTGTCATTGCTATGAAATTAAACTGATTTTCTATCTTTTAATATACAGAAAATAATATCTTAAAAGGTTTGCAAGAAAGAAGTAAAAAGGAATTATCAAACAGCTTCTAATTTATAACATAGGGGAGGTGTTCGATACAGTATTATAAACATACTGCCTGTAATTGAGAGTTGTATATTAGATTACCACACGAAGGGAGTATATCATCCGAGACGGTAGTCGAGGGTGATATTCTTTTCTGAGTGTGGTAATCTAGTATACCACCCGAATTTTTAGGCAGCATGTGTTATACTATACTGAACATCTTGACTGTATTGCCACTTCAAGTAATGTCATTGACGTCACTGTACGATTTGACCGGGTGGTATACTCGACAGAAGGCATGAGAAGGGTGGTATACTCAACAGAGGGGTGGTATACCCAAATATCGCCTGTACGGTTAACCAATCAAAATTAAGGAAATTAATGTGAAGTATAATATATTAAAATATTTAATGAAACCCTACACGTTTTTCAACTAAAGTATCCTAAGATTTAACTAAGGAAACATATACGACTTATGATGGTCAGACGTGTTTCTCATACGGTTTCGATATATCGATTAACACTCAAAATCAAAATTGAAAAAATGAAATTTCAATGTCAAAGGAACATAACTTTAGTCAAAATTGAAAAATCACAAGCAAAAACTATTAGAATTTTCAACATTGAAATCTTAAAATTCCAAAGATGAAATCGTTATGAAATTATTAATCTTTCATGGGTCTTAGTGGGTTCCGTAATTAACCAACTGAAACGTGATTTTGTTAAAATAATCCCCCTTTTTAAACCCAAATAGTCAATTAAGATACAAAAACAATGATTACATTCTAAAATCTTATATCCTATCCATTTCAAACCATCTGATAATATTTTTTCACTTAAAATAAAAGTCAAGACTTTTTGTCCGGAGGGTTTTCTAACCAAATGTTTTACTGACATACCTATACCATACGGTTCAACAAAGCAGTCAATATTTTAAAACACAGGTTAATTTATACAGTTATATAGTTATCTTAAGTAAGTGACAACTCTTCATTATATACCTGTCAAATAGATAATATCGTGAGACATTGTACTTGGCTTGTTGAATTATATTATATTTACGTCTTAAAATCAGCCCTATAAGTAATAGTTATACCAAGAGGTGAAGGTGTTTCTGGAATAGAAAATCCCGACGGCCCCATTGGATGCCTTTTCTTGATTGAGTAATTGAACAAACCGATCTAGTAGGCTATTTTTGAATAACAATCATGTCACGTAAAACTACACAAACAAATCGAGTAGGCCGTATGATAATAACAGTGAGTTCAAATGACAAATCAGTGGTGAGTGTGACAAACAAAAGTTAACAAAATGGATATATTTATTTTTTGCATAAAATATTTTAATGCTTGGATATATAGTGAATAAGAAGATAAAATAGAGTTTGTAATTTATACATCAGTATATCATGATTTCAAATTATATGCAAATGGAAGAAATAAAGCCGACCAAATTGATCACCTTCTTCAAAATATTGCAAGTATAACATGAGGTTGCACGCGTTGTCGTGCTAGGTATACCCCCACTCGTATTGTTTTGAACATTTAAAAGGGTAAAAATGGCTAAGTCCCGCCAAACAAGAGGTTGATATCCTAAGGTAACCGAAATGGGAGACGACGCATTCCCCCTATTTATGAAGTCAAATACCAAATTTGAAATTAATCGGCCCAGCAGTAGCTGAGAAAAATGTGACGAACTTCGGACGGACGGAAGGACGGACGGACGGACAGACAAGGGTATTCCAATCTACCACCACTCACGAGCGGGGGTATAAAATGTTGTTTTATTCCTATACTTATTTAAAAAGAAACATTATGCTTTATGCAAACAAATGTTTAGTAGCAGGTCATATAGTTACAATATGGAGGGGGTGGGGGTGATAACTTTTAAACTTATGATAACACTTTCATTCATATTTCAAAGGATTCAATAATTAATCACAAAAAGGCTACTCATTAATTATTTCAACATCTGATATTTCGCTGGATGTTTTTGATTTTAAAAGGGAGTTTTTTATTCACATGGTGTAAGCTTCCCAGTTAGTCGCAGATTTCAGCATAGCCAGGCGCGCATCCAGGCAATTAGAAAAGGGAGGGTTCCAATTTGAAATGAAAGGAAAATTCGCGAAAATGTTTGGGTGTATTTCTTAATAAAACATCGGGATATTCATTAAAAAATACATCATTGTCCAGAAAAAAAGGGGTTCCAACCCCAGGAACCCCTCTGGATCCGCCATGGATAGCCCATAACATTTCACATTCAATAAGGTTAGGTTGGGGCGGGGGATATTGGCAATGTGACACTTCAATGTAATAAACACATTTTTTGTATCTGTCCTTGTCTAATGATACAGTTATTCATAGTGCTGTGTACTTCGCGTATCCTTTATGATGATAAAAATGCAATGTGTCAACTTGTATTATTACCTTATGAAATTATTTCTCCATTATAAAGGAAAATTATTTTTTTCGCCTTTTTTTAATGAATGTCCCGATTTCTTATTGGAGGATTGGTTCCTGTGAGTCACATACAGAAAGTCGGTGAATTTTTGCCCGGGCAAATTTTTAAAAACTATTGCCCGCATCAGGAAAACAAGACTAGATAGTTTTTAACAGTTAATGATCATGGTAATCTTGGCATATTTTGGACCGGTTTTAAATTTTCATTTCTTGTTAATTAGACTTCAAAGTTTGATTTAACCTGTTACAAATGTTTGTTTATTACTCATTAAAGTCAGAAATTTAAAAACATTTTATGAATACACTTTCTGCAGTTTTGAAAAAGTGTTGAAATGTATGATTGAGAATTTGATTTATCTTGAAAACAACTCCTCTTTGCTTGCATGAGATATGTTTTGGCTAAAATAATTTAATAAGGCAATAAAACAGTTATGTAAGGCATATGAGGGCAATAGACTAGCAAATGTTGTCTTCGGAGTCAGAAACCAAAAGTGTCCTATTGCCCACGGGCAATAGATCACATGAGGGTTTCTGACAACTTGTGCAAAATATTCTAGTCTATATAGTCCTCATATGCATTAAATAACTGTATAATATCTGTTAAATAGCAATAACACGCTTCATTATTTATATGTTGCATCTTGTAAAAGGCATCATATTTGAAACAATTTGCTAGCGATTCAGACTTTTAATTTTAAAACATCACAACTAAACTTGGAACTGTTTTTTTTTCACTGTTTTATTTCAGAATTGTGATTCATAGATTCATATTTAGAAAACAATTCGATTTAATATTATTACCTTAAGATGAAGGGGTCGAGAAACTGGGAGAAAATGGGCGAAGGAAAGGAGACAAAGTGTGGGAGAAAGGAGAGAGGGGATGGAGCATGGAGAAAGGGGACAGGAGAAAGGAGAAAAGGGGCGGTAGAAGGGAAAAAAGCACTCACTGTCCGGCCTCTCTACAAGGTTGAATTAGTTCTTATTGTGAATACACACAATCAATAGTTATGGAAAAACATGATTGAGTGTGTGGTTTACATGATTAGTTCACAGATGCTTGATGACAGGACCCTGTATGGGTCCTTTGACCCCTCCCTCTATTGTAATATTTTCTCCATTTTTCACTATTTGTCATTTTTTGGTGCTATTTTGTACTAATATGAAACCCTTTATATGATATATCGAAGGGCACATTGATAGTAAAATAAGAAATTGACGATGAATATATGTTTTATTAGTACAAAATAGCACAAATAAATGAAAAATATTGAGAAGATACTATAAAAAGGGGATGAGCCATACTGGTCCCCATACAGGTCATGTCCTCAAGCACCTTTGGATTAGTTGACACAATATAAATGTCATCCTTATTGCTTTTAGCAATACACCGAATTTTCCCGCGAAAGGTTCTGTCAAACAATAGTCTGTGATCACAGGGTGTGACGGGGTATTTTGAAGCACCTGTCAAGCCCCAGTGATCATAGTCTATCAGTAGTGAATCGGGATACCCTAGAGCACCTGTCCTTCCACAGAGCTAATTTTAAAATCCATAAATTATGCCCGATTATGCAAATGAGCTTAATAACCCCGCCCCTTTTCCTTATATAGTCATCTATGATCCCTAATTCCAAACGTCAAGAACGTAGAGCACCGTGAGCGTAGCGAAATGGTGTGAGAGTGGTGTGACGGTTAGGGTGGGGCAACTCAGGTTCAGTATGCTTACCCAAGCTTTTTTCTCTTGTAAATAGGCCTCCTTTTGTGCTGTTTGATTCTTGTGTATCGGGGTTTGTACTCTATCCAAACTTTTACGTTGGTATCGATTTGTCTTTTGTTAATTCTAACCCTTTTTTGTTTCCTACCCCGATCATAGTTATCTCCCTTTGTTTTTGTGCATTCTGGAGTCTATGTTTTGTATTGTTTTTCTTTTTTTTTCCTTATGTATCTTTTATTGCTATCCATTGTTTTATCCCGTTCTGTATTTTTATTGATTTTTGGTGCATTTCCCTCATCGTTGCCTGTACCTATATGCTTTTCTTTTCATTAGGCAATAAATAATACACTAATTTACATATATACATATTTTATTTTCCCCGTCATGAAGCAGTCATGGGTTTGGGAATGGGGACTGGGGCTAAAAAAATTAAAGAAATAAATAAAAATATTAGTTTCTTTTCTTTCTTCCTCCTCTCCTTTTAACTCCCAATCCTCCTCTCATATTCCCGAGTTGAGCACGCGAGCAGTACGAGCAGTGGAATGAGCACGCGAGCAGTGAATACGAGCAGCATGAGCAGCGAAGTGAGCACGTGTGAATACCTTTTAACGGCGAATTTATAGCTTCTCCCTTGACAAGATACAAGCACTTGTTCCCGCCACCACTTACTGCTGAATTCCCGAGATGAGCACGCGAACAGCACGGGCAGTGAAATGAGCTAGAGCAGTAAAAACGAGCAGCGTCAGCAGCGAAATGAAGACGTGAGCATACCTTTAAACGGCGAATTTATAGCTTTCCCACAAGACACAATGCACTTGTCACCACCACTACTTACCACTGAATTCCCGAGATGAGCACGCGAGCAGCGAAATGAGAACGCGAGCATCCCCTTAAACAGCGAATATGTAGCTTTTCCCACCACAGCGGCTGCAGCAGCAATATTCCCGAGATGAGCACGCGAGTAGCACGAGCAGCGAAATGAGCACGCGATCAGCGACATTCCCAATCTTACGGTATTTAAAGCTTTATCCTGAAAAATATGGTCATTCGTACTTCGACTCCGGAGAGAGGAAGACGTCTATAATGTATCACTGCGACCTTTGTGAGTACAGGCTAACTCTGGAAATCGAGAAAAAATTATAGTAGTATATATGTGGTTTTCAAGTCGTATTTGCGGAGGACCAAGTGGAAGTGACGTCATCGGAAGACACATGACCGGAGGTATGACGTCACTGGAAGTTACATGACAGGAGGTGGAGATGACATCATCGGAAATGACGTCAACAGAAGTATGAAGTCAACGTAAGTGAGTATAACTTTTAGCTTTTTACTACGTAAAAAGGGGGAACTAACATACATTCTACTATAGTTTTTCTTGATTTCCAGAGTTATCTTTCGTTTCCCGCGCATTGTATATATCAATCCGGGGTAACTTTGAGTTCCTACAGTGATTGGTGAAGGTTTCAAGTCTATCTCTTACCGTTTGGAAGAAAGGGGTACCCGTAAAATCGGGAGTGGCTTTTATTTAGTTAAGTAATATAGACGTGTTATATATGTTTTCAGAGTAACTTTGTCATTTTAAATCAAATGGTAACATTTATAAAGTTGTATCTCTTATAGTAGGGGTTCTACGAGGGGTCCAAAATTTCGGGAATGGCCAAAATTTCATTTTTTTTTTTTTTTTGAGTCAAGTACTAAAGACATGTTATATATGTTTTCGGGGTAACTTTATGCTTCTAAATCGAATGGTGGTATAAGTGAAGTCCTAACTGTAATCGTATGGGTGTAATAGGGGGTCCAAAATTTTGACAAGGGGATCATTTGGTGAATTCTAGCATATATTCCAAAGGGACACTCTGCGTTTATCCAGGCTTGTGACTGGCGATCTTAAAGGATAGGCCGCATTACTCCATCCACCTTTTCTTCTTTTTCACTTTACATCGAGTCGTTGCTGTCTTCGATTGGTGGTGGTTCGAATCTATCCAATACGTCATCTAACAGATATTTTTACTGCATATTGCCAAGATTCCCTGGTGTCGTATTCTTCTTCATCTCTTAAACGTTGGCTGTATCTCTGATCTTTTTGTGAATTGGTTCTTTGTTGAAATCCTGCATCCAAAACACCGTTTTCAGGTATTGTTTTCTCATATGGTCTCTAAAAAGTTTATTCATGTCTTCATATGCGGCTAAACGAGCCTTTTCAGGGTCGCGTCCTTCTTCCATCAACTCTTCTACTTTCTTGGTGTATTCTGGTTCGAGTTTATCAAATGTTTGATTCACGATCAGCTGCCACGGAGACTCTTGGTTATTTTCATCGTGCTTTCGTCCGTGAACTTTTCTGACGTATTAGAGTCGTTACTTTCCTCGTTGCGTTATGTAGATTCGTCAGAGAGGTTGTTTTTTTCTGATACGTTGGACTCTGTATCCGAGTCAGTTGGCGAAGTATTTTCCATATCGTGTTTCTGATTCTTGTGGAGAACAAGATTAAAGTGACGATTGGTCATGTATTCACAAAGGTCGCAGTGATACATTATAGACGTCTTCCTCTCTCTCTGGAGTCGAAGTACGAATGACGATATTTTACAGAACAAAGCTTTAAATACCGTCAGATTGGGAATGTCGCTGCTCGCGTGCTCAATTCGCTGCTCATGCTACTCGCGTGCTCATCTCGGGAATATTGCTGCTGCTGCAGCCGTTGTGGTGGGAAAAGCTAAATATTCGCTGTGTAAGGGTATGCTCGTGTGCTCATTTCGCTGCTCGCGTGCTCATCTCGGGAATTAAGCGGTAAGTGGTGGTGGTGACAAGTGCCTTGTATCTTGTGGTGGGAAAAGCTATAAATTCGCCGTTTAAAGGTATGCTCAAGTGCTCATTTCACTACTGACGCTGCTCGTTTTCACTGCTCGTGTGCTCATTTCACTGCTCGTGCCGTTTGCGTGCTTATCATGGGAATTCGGCGGCGGTAAGTGGTGGCGGAGACAAGTACTTGTATCTTGTGAAGGGAGAAGCTATAAATTCGCCGTTAAAAGGTATTCTCAGGTGCTCACTTCGCTGCTCACGCTGCTCGTATTCACTGCTGGCGCGCTCATTTCACTGCTCGTACTGCTCGCTTGCTAAACTCGGGAATTTGAGAGGAGGATTGGTTGTTAAAGGGAGAGGAGGAAGAAAGAAAAGACACTAGTATTTTTATTTATTTTTAATTTTTTTTTTAGCCCCAGTCCCCATTCCCAAACCCATGACTGCTTCATGACGGGGAAAATAAAATATGTATATATGTGAATTAGTGTATTATTTATTGCCTAATGAAAAGAAAAGCATATAGGTACAGGTAACGATGAGGGAAATGCACCACCCAAACCGCCACACCACTCACACCATTTCGCTACGCTCACGGTGCTCTACGGTCTTTACATTTGGAAGTAGAGATAACAGATGACTATATAAGGAAAATGGGCGTGGTTAATAAGCTCATTTACATAATCAGGGATAATTTAGGGATTTTAACACTATCTCTATGGAAGGACAGGTGTTCTAGGGTATCCCGATTCACTACTTCTATTGTTTGACAGAAAGTTTCCAAATAGTATACACCTAAGTGAAACAAAGGACCCGTGGTGTACTGTTAGATTTGTACATTGGTAGTTCCCTATATGTAGATATTTATCAATTATCAAAAGAAAATAAATGTAGTTCAAAAATTTTAAGAGGAAATAAAAATAAGCATATTACATAATGCATGTTAAAAGAAATAATTCATACTTATAATTTCATGATGAAATATCTTACCAGTAAAATAACGAATTATATAGGGAACCGACAGAGATACAAAAATGTATTTAAAAAAACATAATTATAAAAGATATTGAGAAAGACAATTTGAAGAAGCTGTCTTTCAAAGAACGAGCTTTTCCAATTTGGTGGTGGCCTAAGCACAAACATGTTTGATCAACACGATATCATTGCCAACACAGTGCATTTTGTCTTGAGAAAGTGCATTCTATTCTCAAACATGAGTTTTTCCTATATTTCACCGAAATTTAATCGAGTAGAATAACACAACACTGCATTGACTGTCAAAGTATGGAGAATTCGGACGTAGGATGATGCGACGGATAGCTTTAAGATTTTCTGCTAAATTCGTTTAAAATTGTGTCCAGCGTACACTTTTCAAGGATTGCTAAAATTTAAGTTACTGCATATAACAATATACCGAGGTCACTATGAATTTACACAATGTAGGTTCTGTATATGCGCATTTCGACAACTTATGTCTCATAAATGCAGATCACATCTAAATATTTGGAAATCCATGAACCGAAATATGTGTAAAAGCTGATGGAGAACAAATTACCATTAGGATCTAAATAGGAAAGCCAAAATCATCTAAGGACAGAGCTATGCAAGAGTGAGATACTCCTTAGGTTTTAACAATATTTTTTATATGTTATGATGCAAAATGTTATGAATGTTTCGTTTTTGAGACTAGAATGCACTTTCTGAAAACGAATGCATAATGTTTGCTTTAAATTGTTGAGAAAGATACAAGAAATTAGCAGCAAAAATCAATGCCATAATTTAAGATGTAATAGAAAACTGAAAAATGGTCATTACATGTATATCAAGCAATTGTAACATCAAAAAAGAAGCTGAATAACCAAGATAAGAATATAGCAAGACTGATTGATGCCATTCGACGGAAAAATAAAATCACTAAAGGAATAGATGGTTAGAGTTTATGGTCAAACGGGTATAAGTTATATTGAAGCCGGTACGGATGCTGGTGAATCTGATATTAAGCAGCATTCTTCTTTTATCCAATTGGTCCATGTACTGCAGATTGATTCCTCTGATGTTGAAGGTTAGTTAGTTTATAAGCATTTGCTTTAAATTTTGTAGGAAAATGAAGATCTTGGGTAGAACTTCCTGATTTATGCGAACAAGTAAAATACATCAATACGGGTATTAAAATTATGTACTCACGAGCTAGCATTAAGTGCAAAGTAATTACAATCTTGTGCATAAAATGAGCTGTGTACAATATTTGCATATTTGCTTCAAAAATGGTGCAAATCTCTGTTATAAACTACATTAGTGCGTTATACGTCTGTCACCATAGGTAAATATTTAATACTTGGAAACCCATTTGGTTAAGAGTAAATACTTGATCTTTTTGTATGTGATCCGATTGTTGGAATTCATCCAAAAATACTTCTACTTTATAGCATTCAAGTATAATAACTCAAAAATAAAACTAGAATTTCAATGACGAATAGTACATGGTTTGAACCTTGAAGTAAAGTTAGATACACCTCTAGTTAGGTGTTTGTGAAATCATTATCTTCACTCATTTTTTTTATCTTTGTTAAGTTCAGTTAGCGAAATATGCCATTTTTCTTGCTTATAAGATTAGCGATTTCTACAGTATCTTGAGTAAGGAAAAGTAATTTATAATTGGTCGTTTTTATTCATGCTATTTAAGATTCTTTCTCATTTGTCTAAATTATATATGTGTCTCAGTATTAACGGAAATATTTCTGATATATCAAGGTGAAACATGTAAACGTTTTAGATAAAACATCGTGACGTTACAAAGCCGCGATATGAAAATTCATTTAAACGTTTCAGACAAAGCATTTATTAGGGGGTTACCACGCTACTAAATTGTTAGAGTGCACAAAATACCTTTCCTAGGATACAGATAAAAAAAACTATAGAATAAACAATCAAGTACTTACTTAAAGTGCGCAAATTTTTAAGTATTTATTAAATTGTCAAGCACATTAGTTTTCTAGATCCAATGCAACTTGGAGCGAATAAAATCTAATGATACAGATCGTAAAACAATCATTTTAAATATTTCTTAAAATTAAGTTTGAAATAATATTGTAAATAAGCATATCACAAATATTCATATCATCATTCTGTAGTACAGAACACTGGAACTTACGTTTTGCGAACGGTTTATTGCTATTTGTAAACCATACATTGATACATTTAAGATGTATTAATCAGGGATTCAAGTACACTAACGACCAAGTGCGACTCGACGAGATCCTTATGATAGTCAAAAGAATATATGCGATTGTTGAAAAAGTCGTTATTACTGTCGTAACATTATTGATTTTATGACAGTAATAATTCCTTTATCGGAATCGCATCCCTTGTTTAGACTCTGATAAATGATCCCATCGATTCGCACTTGGTCGATACTGAGTTATATTCCCTTTCGCGTCTTTTGATTCGAAGTGTTTGCTTTCAATTATCTGACTGTCAAAAGTGAAATACACCACTTGCAATAATTGTTAGTTTACGTTTTAATATGAAAACAAACGGAAATGGGGCAAATGTCAATGAAACAACATCAGTCTTTAGGTTCAAAATACCCCAAACAAAGCATCTACGGTCTTCAAAACAGTGAAAAACCTCACACCATATAGCAAGCCCTAAATGGCATCAAAAAGTAAAAAAGTTAATAAATCAATGGAAACCACATCCAATAACCCGAATATCAAGAAACTAAAATTAAAAAAAAAAGACAAGGACAAGCCAATGAGCAACATATTCCTGACTTTGGAGAGGCATAAAAATTGCTGTGAGATTAAACTCTTTTCTTGGATCCAAACCCTCCCCTATGTGAGATGAATAGCTTAAAAATAAATACACAAAAAGATTCACAGTAAAAATCAAACAAGAAGAAAGTCCAACTAATCAAGACGAGTACCTTTACAATGAAGTGCATAAAACATGAAGACAATACACTCGGGTACTGTCTTGGCAAAGTTATTGACAGCTAGGTAAGGACATAAATTCCGTTGGTTATGATATCATGCCTACCATCATATGACATTTTAAATACTTCTAAAAAGATTTCATATAACAACATCATCCTCTGTTCTTTCGGTATTCTATTGCCGTTGTTTATGAAAGAAGAACATGATTTTGTATAATGCCAAATACTGCAAATAGGAAAAATTGTTTTAATTTAGTAAAATATAAAGCATTGAGCAGCTGATCAATAATTTTTCCAATTAAAACCAGAAGAAAAATTTTAACAACAATCCTTTATTAATAAGTTTGTTCTTCAGATCAAAAAGTTTGGAATGATTTTTTTTTTCTTGGCTTTATTGCTTGGTTTTAACATGTATTATTAGATACTTTGTCTCATGTACATTTTTTCTTCATCTCTCAATTTGTTAAGGGACATAAGAACAGACATAAGTTGTCGAAATACCATTATGCAGAATTTAAATTCACAGTAACTTCGGTATTTGGTCATTTGTTAGCACGTGGGCGATGCCACTGCTGATGGACTGTAAGTCCCGAGGGTATTCACCAGCCCAGTAGTCAGTACTTCGGTGCTGACCCGAAATCTGGTTCTATTTTAAACCTTACAATACCTAAATTTTTGTTAATTTTGTTGAGAACTAATGAGTATCTCCCTCATGCAAAGCTCTGAACTTAGATGATTTTGGCTTCACATTTAGATCATATTGGTTATTTGTTCTCTATCAGTTTTTAAACATCTTTTTGTTGATGGTCTTCCAAAAGTTTAGATTTTATCTGCACTGAAGAGACATAAGTTGTCGAAATGCGCATATGCAGAATTTAAATTCACAGCAATTTCAGTATTTAGCTATTTGTTACCACTGGGTCGATGCCACTGCTTGTGAACTGTTAGTCCCCGAGGGTATCAACCAGCCCAGTAGTCAGTACTTCCGTGCTGACCCGAAAGCCGATTCTTCTT
The DNA here is from genome assembly GCA_002080025.1 of Modiolus philippinarum. Classification (NCBI taxonomy): domain Eukaryota; kingdom Metazoa; phylum Mollusca; class Bivalvia; order Mytilida; family Modiolidae; genus Modiolus; species Modiolus philippinarum. The sequence goes on along the minus strand of MJUU01033297.1, from coordinate 239,875 downwards.
GGAACCTTACAATATCTAAATTTTTGTAAATTCTGTTGAAAACTAAGGATTATCTCCCTCATGCAAAGCTCTCTCCTAAGCTGGCTTTGGCTTCACATTTAGATCATAGTGGTTATTTGTTCTCTATCAGTTTTTAAACATTTTTTAGTTTATTGTCTTCAAAACGTATAGATTTTATCTGCACTGAAGAGACAAAGGTTGTCGAAATGCGCATATGTAGAATTTATTTCACAGCAACTTCAGTATTTAGTCATTTGTTAGTATACCTGTCAAGAAATAGACAATTACGAAATTATCTACCCCTTTTCAATAATGTTGCCGAAAGTAAGACATTCTTTGCAATTTTTAGGTTCGTACAGAAATACTGAAAAATTAAACCAACATGTTTAATCAGATGATAACCCAAAACAGAGGAGATTTGATTAACAATGAACAATTGAGACATGGGAAAGAGGCTTAAGGGAGAACAAATTAATGATCTCTGCAGATCTCTGTTGAACAGCAGAAATTATTTGTAGAACAAGAGCCACTTTCCATTGAAAAATAGTTTTTTGCAATGGAACAACCTTGTACACAGTTGCAGTTGTATCTAGTCTAGAAAAAAATATATTTCTCGATTAACAAGAATCCTGGATAGAAAAACCGTTAAAAGTTCACTTCATACACAAAACATTAGGGAAATATTGTAATGTTGTTCATGGCTTGTTAATTGGGGTGAGAACCGGAAAAAGAACTATCGCAAAGGGGATAGCTTTTATTAGGGCCCCGCCATGAAATGGCGGCGCCCTATAGTAATCAGCCTGTCCGTCCGTCTGTCCGTCCGTCCGTCAGCGTTTTCTATGTCGTACGATAACTCAAGAATGCCTTTACGGATTTTTATGATTTTTTTACTCAAAGTTGCACTTGACTCAAGGAAGCTCCCTTTCGTGTTTGAAGAAAATCTGAAAATGATTTTTGGGAAAAATCTTCATTTTTATATGAAAAAGTGCATATTTTGAGAATTAGCTCTATGTCGTACGATAACTCAAGATTGCCTGCAGGAATTTTAATGATTTTGATACTCAAGGTTGATCTTTACCAAAGGATGCTCCCTTTCATTTTCGTGGAAAATCTGAAAATGATTTTTGGGAAAAAACTCCATTTTTATATGAAAAAGTGCATATTTTGAAAATTAGCTCTATGTCGTACAATTACTCAAGATTGCCTTTAGGGATTTTAATGATTTTGATACTCAAGGTTTACCTTTACCGAAGAAAGCTCCCTTTCGATTTTGTGGAAAATCTGAAAATGATTTTTGGGAAAAAAACTCCATTTTTATATGAAAAAGTGCATATTTTGAGAAATATCTCTATGTCGTACAATAACTCAAGATTGCCTTTAGGGATTTTAATGATTTTGATACTCAAGGTTGAACTTTACCAAAGGAAGCTCCCTTTTGTTTTTGTGGAAAATCTGAAAATGTTTTTTTTGGAAAAAAACTTCATTTTTATATGAAAAAGTGCATATTTTGAGAATTAGCTTTATGTTGTACGATAACTCAAGATTGCCTTCACGGATTTTAATGATTTTGATACTCAAGGTTGAACTTTACCAAAGGAAGCTCCCTTTCGTTTTTGTGGAAAATCTGAAAATAATTTTTGGGAAAAAACTCCATTTTTATATGAAAAGTGCATATTTTGAGAATTAGCTCTATGCCGTACGATAGCTCAAGATTGCCTGCAGGGATTTTAATGATTTTGATACTCAAGGTTGAACTTTATCAAAGGAAGCTCTCTTTTGTTTTGTGGAAAATCTGAAAATGATTTTTGGGAAAAAACTTCATTTTTATATGAAAAAGTGCATATTTTGAGAATTAGCTCTATGTCGTACAATAACTCAAGATTGCCTTTAGGGATTTTAATGATTTTGATACTCAAGGTTGAACTTTACCAAAGGAAGCTCCCTTTTTTTGTGAAAAATCTGAAAATATTTTTTTTTTTTGAAAAAACATCATTTTTATATGAAAAAGTGCATATTTTTGAGAATTAGCTGTACATTGTACAATAAATAAATATTCCCATCAGGGATTTATATGATATACACAAGGTTGGTCCCGATCAAAGGAAGCTCCCTTTTGTTTTTGAGAAAATCTTATTTCCATGAAATTGCGCAGTCAGGTTTTTGGGACACACAAGGGGGTGGGGCCCTTTCCGACTTTGTCAGTATTCTAGTCGCCAACTATATCTCAATTGTCGAAAAGTCTTCAGTTTCGTAGCAATACAACCTCCAGGATTTTGCTAGACTATTTGGGACAACATTGAAATATTTAATTTTTTGTTATACATTCACTTTTAGAAAATTTGCTTGAATTTGAATTCCTTACTCAGAATCTTGAAATATATCCTGTTATTTTGACAACCAAAAATGTTGATTGCAAATTTTACAATGCTTTTTTAAACGTTCGTTATGATTAAATACATTCTCATTTGGACCTCTGTCGATGTGCAGACATCTACAAGTCACCTCAAGCCTAAGGATTCTGCATAATTCTATAATTATTTGTCTCATTTAAACATATACGGATATTTTCATAGATGTATTTGTACAGACGAATTTTATACCAATTCCCAAGCACGTGACGTCTGAATTTAACAATTCATTCGTGTTTGTCGTGCCTGTAGTTTGTACAGCGATTTTATCACCAGAGCGAAAATACTGTATCTAAAACACCAAGGAAGAAAAATTACTGTTGCAATTGTCACTATAGAAGCTTTATGGTCGTCACAATGATATGACAGACCGTCATAATGTTTCTATTCTACCTACATGTATGAGAATATATATGTTTAGATAGACCCAGAGTTTGTAACCAGACTGAACTACAATATTGTTTCAAAGCCAGATTGGATATGAATTGTCGTTGTTTTGGACTTTTTTATTTTGGAATTTCCTCTTCCCCCTTGTCCGATGTTCGTTTGCCGATGTATATGTTACAGTGAATTTGTAAAATCACTGAACTTGTCAGTGAGTTTGTATAATCCCTTATTAAAAGCAGGGATTATACAAAATCACTGAAAAAACTCAATCATATTTTTTGAACTAATTCACTGGTCATTTTTAGTGAAATTTAAAAAAAATATATTTGTAGATTTAACAAACGGATTTAAGTAAGTGAGAACCGAACCGTCAGTCTAAAAAGAGCAATCCAAGGACAATGGCAACGTCGGAAAAACAAAGAAACAAAGACATAACATCAGCACGGCACAGAAAAGAAAATGAAGACATTCACATAAACAAAAATGAATAACACAGACCCAATAAAAAACCATGGGTGAGATCAGGTGCACCGGTAGAATAAGCATCTCCTGCTTCTTTTAAGACATCCGCCGTGTTGAACATGTCACCTCCGGTAGTCAGTCATATCCGGTAGAGGAAAAACAAACTTCAGTGGCAAAGAGAAAGATGTGTTGTCATTTGGGAAACATATCCCATAGCGGTCCACCGTATAACTTCTGTAGTGATGACCTCAAATTACGGGCAACATACCCTGGCTTAAGTAGCCTATTTGTAAGCAACCGAGCTCTATCAAGGTAGTCAATGTATCGACCACAGGCTCTTGAGTATCGAATGAGTTAGGAGATGTAAACTCCATAGGCGGATGCTTTTGGAATGTTGCTACAAAGAAAAGGGAAGTTGACTATTGGAGAAGTGAAGTCATCGCGTTGGTCATATAGCCTAGTTTGTAGTGTACTTCTGTTGTCAATTTCAAGATGAAGGTCAAGGAACGAGGCTGATGTGGAATTATCTGGAGTATCCTTAATTTGGAGCTCTTTTCGATAGATAAGATGAAGAAAGTCACCAAAGCGAGAGTTGTTTCGTGATAACATATCGTCTATATAACGGAAGCTGAAATTAAAGGACTGGACCAGTTTTTTATCTTTATTTTGAAGAAGCCTTTTGATGAATTCAGCTTCATGTGAGTGGAGAAATAAATCGGCTAAAAGAGGTGCACGGTTTGTGCCCATTGGAATTCCGATAGTCTGTTGAAAAACAAGTCCTTCAAACTGGACAAATATATTGTCGATCAGAAAGTCTAACACTTTAATTATTTCTTCCTCTGTATATTTTTTCTGTGATTCTGAGTCGTATTTCACAAAGTATGCTTGTTCTCTGCCTATAACAATGTACTTATATCTTCGTTTGTCGTTCTTATGGGAGAGACATTTATGAATTAAATCTTTCATCCGTGATTTCAGTTGTTCATGAGGAATTGTAGTATAAAGCATGGAATAGTCAAAAGATTTAATGTTATTACAGTGTGATAATGATCTCGATTTTAAAATGTCAAGCAGATCCATAGAGTTTTTCAATATTCACATTTCATTTACACCACTTCTTGAAAAGTTAGTATCAGAATATTTTTGAAGCCCCTCTTTTACGGCTGTCAAGATGGATGTCAATAGCTTTGAAATAGGTTTTGTAGGACATTTAGCAGATCCAGCGATGTACCGTTGTTTGTATGGGCACTTGTGTAATTTTGTTAAGTTAGATTTATCAAAAAGCCTAAAGATAAAGACATCAACATTTCAATATTGCATTTGATTGACCAAACTTGAAGTTTTAAAGTCATTAAAAGTATTTAGTTCAGTGCTTAAAGGTACAGGAATAAATGTTACGAAAGGAGGAGCAGTTTTACTATCCAAATAATCCATACAAGAAAGAGAGATTGTTAACTGAAAGTATTATAAAATAAAAACAAATAATTTGAAATATTCTTAGCTATCAACAGGCAGATGAGAAAATAAAAAAGAAACTAATATAACTTTTTAGAAAATTTATATACAAGTCATCTTACAAGCTAATTTATTTTGCTCCAACCGAGATTCTAGGATATTTTTATTATGGCCTAAAATGGTGTTTCACGCCACAACAAAAATATCCTAGATACTAAGTTGGATACAAACCTAGAAATTTTTATAATGGCCTTCTAAAATAGGTTTTGAAACAGATAAATCAGTTTTTTAAAGATAAACAGCAAAATACCGAAGTTACTGTTAATTTAGTTTCTGCATATGCGTATTTTGACAACTTACATCTCTTCAGTGCAGATAAAATCAAACAATTTGGAAATCCGTTAACCAAAGTATGTGCAAAATCTGATAGAGAACACATAACCAATAGGATCTAAATAGAAAAAACCAAATCATCTAAGGACAGAGCTATGCATGAGGGAGAAACTCCTTAGTTTGAAACAAAATTTAGATATTGCAAGTTTTCAAAAGAAATCAAGCACTCCAGGGATTATGATTTAGGGAATTGGGGCAATAACAAAATTACCGAACAGAGAGGTCAAGAGCCAAAGTCCTTGATACAAAAAGACAAATCAGGTGGAAACAACCGGTAAAAATTGTCGACCGCAGTTCAGGCATTTCAAAAGAAATGGTGGGTTAAACCAGTGTTATGGCTAACCAAATCCCCCATTCCATTGCGGTAGTGTCCGGTAGCAACTAAACTACATTTGACATTGAAAGTTCGTAGACAGTTAAATGAAGTGATCATCAAGGTATTAAGTAAAAAAGAATCTTGAATTATAGTTTGGTTAATTGACTTCCAAATGTTTTGGTTTGATGAGACATAAGTTGTCGAAATGCACATATGCAGAACCTAATTTAACAGTAACTTCGGTATTTTGTTATTAATTAGATCCATTTGGCAAAAAAAAAATGCATAACTGATTGAAAGAACATCATCAATATACATGTACATGTATCTATAAGTGAGATTGAAGGATCTAGCATCTTTAGTTTAATGACTTTTTTACGAGTCTTGAAAAACTCAGTCTCGTAAGAATATGAAAAATGTGCAAATGCAATGAGAATTTTTTATACTTTTATACTGTATTTTTTTTTGTTGGAAATTCTATATCCCGGAAAGCTGAAATCAAAACAGTATTTAATTTGAAATACTGTATAATTTGATATGACTTTCCCTGCACCAAGAAACAGTATAAATGACCACTGACTCATTGTCATTTAGATGAATCCGTAAAATATTTTGATGATTTTTAGCCTTCTCGAAATTACTTTTTGACTTAGTTGTATATAAATCATATCTTCATTATGCAGGTGGATGACGTAAAAATGGTGAATAACAAAAGTTTCATTTTTCTACAGAATAATTTCACCCCTATTAAGCTGAGTTCTCGGCGAACAGTTTAGGTAAGAGGAGCTCGCGTATAAATGGTTTACTTCGGTTTGATACGGTTTAGTCCGGTTGAGAAAAATGTAAACAAATTTTAAGTAGTATTGGATAACGTTTTGTCCCGGTTCAGGATAATGTTAGGTACGGTTATTGATATTTGAGCATTACCTTTACCTAAACATTACCCAGCTTAAAAGGAGTGAATTTTATGTCAGGTTTTCAAATTGCATTTTTTATAGTAATTGTGAAATACTGCGTTAGGATGGTTCTTATCACAGAAATTAAAAATCATACCGTCACAATTTTACATTAGTAAGGAATGGTCTTCCTTAATTTTAGAATTGTTTGAATAACAAAATACCAAAGTTCACCAGTTAATCCTTGAAACAACCTGTAAGAATTATGCTGATATGTACTTAGGGACCGACCATTTAACTTGAAAGGGGGGGGCTATGGTTTTTTTCTAAAAAAATATTTTGGATCTGATTTTATGTGAAAAAAATATTTTGGCTGCCAAAATGATGAAAAAAAAATTCTGAATGAGGCTTTCTGCCCAAAAGAATAATGTTAATTTTGAAAAAAAAAATATTTTGTTGATACGCATGCAAAAAATAAATAATTTATTTCGCGCGAAGAAAAAAAAAACATACCCCCCCCCTTTTTCAGGTTAAATGGTTGGTCCCTTAACGGTTAAACATGAGTTTGATTGTGCAAATTTCAATAAGAACAATTATGAAATGTCAAATTGGCTTCACAATATATTTTTTTGAAATGTAGTTTTATATAAATAGGGTAAAAATCACGATAATACTTTGTTATTTTGTACAAGATCTTGTTATTTAAAATTAACTCATTTTTATGCCTATTAACATTGCTTGTTTAAATACATCAAATTTAACATTCTATTCAATAAGTGATTTTATAAAATCCTTAACAAGATTTTCAGGGCTTTTTACAAAACTCCCTGACAATTTCAGTGATTTTTTAAAATCATTAAAATGGTCAGTGGTTTTACAAAATCACTAATCATTTCAGGGATTTTACAAAATCACTGATTTTAAAACATCACTGTATAATATTTGTTTGGTGCGATGTTACTCATGAAAGTTTGGAACATCTCAAACAAGGAACTAGCCATCGTTACTTAAAGTTGAAGATTAGGAAACTTTTCAAATCAAGAGAGCTTCGTTGACAGGACTTACATGTATGTTTTAAATTAGACATACCGTTAGACCATTATAAGTCGCGTCTTTTTCCTTGCATTGATTTGCTCACACGTACCTTGACGTGTGTCTTATACAATGAGGTTCTAAACCCGATTAACATGTTGAAAAAAAGACTAGCAAACATGATCAATGAAGATAAGGGATTGACAACATTATATGAACATTTTAAAGATCAGAGAAGGTGTATCTCATTCCATTCTTAAACTTAATTCTTCTAATTTTTTTTCTGCAGAGTTCTTGTCAAAGCAAACAGAGGGAGGATGAAAAGGTATGTAGATAGTACGTCATATGTACACATACATGTAATTGCTCACGTCATCGTTTTGTTATGTAATTTGCGTGATTATACAAGTTATACCAGGTTAAGTGGAGTGAACCGGCTAAACAGATCTTTAAATATGGAACAAATTAAATCTTTATATAAATATGCGAAACAAGTAATTCATTTTGGTTAAGATGCTGCGGAATTCTGTGCCACAAATGTAAATAAACATGAAACTTAATTTCTGAAAGAAACATTTACAAGTTGACTTGGATGAAATTTAATACTAAACGCCGAAGCTACTGCTAATTTTATTTAAAAAAAATAGATAAGCATTAAAGATCTTATTTTTATTCAGTGCAGATCAAAATTATTGGAAGACAATAATCGGGATTATAAAAGATGACGTAGAACAATTTGAAAATATAATCAGCGAATGACAACTTTTTATGAGGGAGATAATCCTAAGTTTAGATACAATCTATTATAATCGAATGCAATAACGATCTTCGTCTGAATAATGATTTCCCAAATGGAACATCGGCATTTTTCAATGTTAAAAGTGCATCGCCCCTGTTCAGCCAAGCACATGTCAATGGAGTTTCCCCGTTTACGGTTTGGTACATTTGTACACTAATAATTCTATGTTGGAGGAATTGCTTAGTTGAAAACAAATCTGACAAATTATCTTTTGTTTGATGAAATAACTAGATTAATGTAGCCGTCAGACATGGGGAATTGAATAAAAATATCAAAAGATTATGATAAAATCTAAAATCAATAAACAATAAAGAGTAGAAACGGTCCGATTTTCTTGTAATTAACCTTTTTATTACAAAGATTGGTGATTACCTTTGACCTAGACATTTGTCAAACTACATAGCCCGCAGCCAGAAATATAAAACCCCGTACTTATAACATCAAACTGAGGAATAAATAAATTTACAAATTAATACCGAAGCAAGAAAGAAACATCATAAATCCTTAATACACGGCATTATAAAGATTACATACAGACAGGGACCGTGCACGACGAAGACGAAACAAACAGAATATAATACAAACACCACAAACAAAAGCACCCGAAAAATAGCAGTATCATCAGGTGCTCTGAAGGGTAAGCATGACCTGCTTCACATAGAAAACAAACTAATAAATATTGTCATTTTGTGTTTGAAACAAATGACAAAAGGCTGATACCGAAACAGTTTAAGTTTTAGGTATTGTGATGACATCAATATATACTGGATATATATTTAGCCGTTATATAATTTTTATCATTTAACTCCCGATAAAAATGTTGTCTGTTCATATTTTGGGCGTTTCTACTCTTTACTATTGTTCATTAATTTAATATTTTGAAATTGCATTTTTTTTATATATTTATTTGGTTTACCACACCGACGGCTACAAAAGTCTATTTAATTTGTATTATTTACAAAGCAAATTCCTGTTTTTCAGTATATAGCTTCATTCCTATGTAAACCTATACATAAATATGCAAACATAAATGGGTGCGGTAAATGAAGTCTAAACCTCGAAAACTTTTGAAACTGCATAGTATTTCATTTTCAATGGCCCGTTTTGAAAAGTATTGGAAAAACATCTCTGAGTTTAAATATACATTTATATGATTGTAATGTGACATGAAATTTTTTTTTCACATCTATAATATGGGCAATTGTCACGAATTCAATAACAGCAAATTAAACTTCTCAGCATATATGAGGACTGACAAAATTTTGAAACATTATCTATTTATTTTAGATGTACAGTATTTTAAGGCATTATATTTCTTTGTTGTTATGAATCAGAACATCGTTATGTCTAATTTTGTTTTAAAAAACTGTGTCCGACTTGAATATGAATATGTTCAAAATGTAAGTGGCTGGAATGCAACCGGAAAAAAATTTACACTTATCGTTATTGAATAATAATAATAATATTGCTTTCATATTAAGCTACATTCGACATTTCTAAAATGATCATATCAAATGGTTTAATGACTCCCCTGTTCAAAAGACGGCCACCAGCGGGGAAATTAGTTTAAAATTGGACCACATATTCTTCAGCTCTTAAACTACACGGACTTGGTCCTTAGATGGCCCCTTGTTTCCAGTAAGTTAGAATCATACAAAAGATGGCCACCACCGGGGAGCAGTTAAACATTGGAATATATCGGAATGCATTCACAAATCTTCTCCTATCGAGCCCAAAGCCAATTGCTACCAAACTTTGTCACAAAATTCCTTACCTTTTTTTAATTTTTACATTTAATACATTTGTATCCTGCAAGTGTGCACTTCATCCATGACAAAATCAATGAAAAGCTTTTTATAACGATTTCAAATCTGTGATTTTTATTTTGATGGTGAAAATTCTCGAATTGTCTTTATTTTAACTTTATATACATTTTAAGTTTAATTTTACTTTCTTAAAATGTTTTATCATTTGGCAACATTCTATGTCGAATGCCCACAAAATATGTTTTTAATTTGAACCCGTCCAATGAGATCTTCTGAATCCTTTTTTGAAATGGGGGAGGATGGCTAGGTTAAATTAATTTACAATGTTTGGCCTAATTTGCGGTCTACAAATGTTATATTTGTCGTGATGAGGGTGATATTAACTATGAAAATATTTTTCTCTTTTAGTTGATTAGACAATGATGAGTTTGATAGAAGTGACATGGTTACATAACCAATAACGATCGCCCATCAAAATTATGCTTTCCGGCTTGATATTCGTCTAAAATGCATTATAATTTCACACTTGGTCCTTTCTAATACGATGAAAGTTATGGCAAAATTTCATCAAAAATAATATAAAATACATAATTATTTATATACAGATGGTGGTGTGCTATACTGAGGATGGGAAAGAAGTCTTTGTGGAAATCACTGTTTCTTACACAGGTATGATAATAATTTGAATAAGTGAATGACGATCAACTTGTTAAATGATGTTTCTTGATTGAAATATTTGTTATTTTGTCATTTCTTGGAGTTGTTTATTGCAAAGGTTATGCAATTATAGAATGAAGTTAAGCTCTTTTGTATTCTAATTTCGTCCATTGGGATCTATACTTGCATGATAATTATAATTAAGAACCAATTTTTGCGCTCTAAAATACATTGAAATCATCGTAACTGCTTGCAGGTGTAGTATCAGTAGAACCCAAAAATTGTCATCAAAGTTTATCAAAAACTGACTTAGTAGTCACAAATTTTAATACAACATTATTTATGCCCACACATTTACAGAATAATCTTTACAGATGGGATGTTGTCTCCTTGACATATACCCCATTTCCTTTCTTTTTCATATCTAAAACTTCTTGGTAGTACATTAAATTTCAACAAGAACATCGAAAAATCAACGAATGTACTTCAACCAATGGGGTAGTTTTCACGGTTGGAAAACTCTTCAAATTTCTTCAAAGAGCCTGTATGAATTTGCACTACGTATACCGTACTTATTGTAATTCTAGTTAATAGAGATATACTAACTTTAATTTCGCAGGTGTCCTCTTCGCATTTCCATAAACTCACGGAAATAAGAAATATACAAAAACTGACGAAGGCCGGAAGTGGACTTCCGAGTTCCGACTTCTTGGTTCATACTTCCTACTTCGATGTTGCTTGCCGGAAAGGCAACTAACACTAAATGTTTGATCTTTAATGCTGCTGATGAGGCGTTACTCCTTGAAACACGTGTATAGCATAACGAAATTTACCGTTTATTATGCAACTTGCGTATTGTTTGTATCTTGATATTTAATATTTCTAATGTTTCGATCTGATTCATTAATCATAATTTCATTATATTACTCTCATCCTATAATTATAAATAATCATGTGATTGATATACTGGAAATAATTATCTATAAACACTCTCCGGGACAAGTTTGCAATTCCGGTGAGTGCAAAAATGGGACGCGTTATTTTTCTTCGAAAGTAAAAAAAAAATCTCTGGAGGTGATAGATATGTATATAATGATTAATTTCTATGGGTTATAAATTGTTCTATGCTTAACCCCTGCGAGCCATAAGCATATATTTGCTGATTTCCTCGAGGAATTTCACTTTTTCCTCTGAGGAAATGATTTTCCTTATAGGAAATATACTTTTCCTCTCAGGAAAAACCAGTTTCCTCAGAGGAAAAACAATGTCCTCAGAGGAAAAGTATTTCCTTGAGGAAATATATGTGATTATGTTTTCCTCTGTGGAAATTTATTGTAGCTGTGATTTCCTCTGAGGAAATTCACAAGAAATAAATTCCTCTGAGGAAGTTTAAAAAAAAAAGAATTTCCTTTGAGGAAATTAAAAAACAAACAATTTCCTCAGAGGAATTGTATAAACTAACAATTTCCTCAAGGGAACTCTTTAAAGAACCCATTTCCTCACAGGAAAATCAAAATTAAAGAATTTCCTCAAAGGAATATTAAATACCAAGAAATTCCTGTGATATATATAGGCTATGCCTGTTATCCGATCCCATTGAATACATTTATATTCAATAAAATATTTGAAATTGAAATTCCTGTGAGGTAGAAACATGCTCAACATTTTGACCTCATGAAAAAAGGGAAAAAAAATAAGTAAAAAAAATAATAAAAAACAAAAAATTCTTTAAATCCATAAAATTCCATTTAAGAAATTAAAAAAAA
>MJUU01033297.1:184487-215826 GCA_002080025.1 Modiolus philippinarum | reverse complement strand
CCTATGGGAAATTCACATAAAAAACATGGCCACCATACAGAACATCGAAAAATCCTGCTGTTCAGCATTTTGTCAGGTGAGCGATACAGGCTCAGTAGCTGAGCCTCTAGTTCGTCTTGCGATATGTTAAACAAAAATATAAAAGGTTCATTTTCAACATTGGAATAAAGTTTCTGCACTGTTGCAATAATTCAAAATTTTATCGTTTAATAACAAAAAAATTAAGGAGGGGGAGGGCAAGACAGGCTAGCAATCTTTAATTTCCCTTATAACAGTTAAGAGCAAATTTAAATCCATGATAACAGCCACATGCACATTACAAGTAACACAGTTTTTATGATTAACAGCAAACAGCTAGTTCTTTTTATTTCCCTTTAAGAGTTAACACAAAGTAAAAAAATTCAACAGAACAGATTACACCAAATGGTCAAAAACAGTTAAAAACTGATTTATTTCACCTAAAATTTTAAACAACCTTAAAGATTATAAATATAAAATATTTTTTAACCTGGTTGTGAGAAAATGAATGTTGACTACATGTAAGTCACCATCTAGTGTTATGTTATTAGTATAAATTCTTATCATATTATACAATGTGAAATTGTGTCTGTTATAAATTATCACCTTGTTATTAAATCTCATATCATTAGCATGATGATTAAAGCAAAAAAAGCTTTTTACATCAGCAGTGAAGTAAAGATGTTATTTTTTAATTTCTTAAATGGAATTTTATTGTTTTAATAGAGTTTTTTTTGTAACTTGTTTTTTTTTTTTTGTTGTTATTGTTTTATTTTTTTGTTTTTATTTCCCAAGAGGTCAAAATGTTTGGCATGTTTGTACCTCACAAGAAATTCTTTGAATTTGATTTCGTTTGAGGAAATTCTTTAATTTTGATTTTCCTGTGAGGAAATGGTTTCCTTATAGAGTTCCTTTAAGGAAATTGTTTGTTTATAGAGCTCCTCTGAGGAAATTGTTTGTTTTTTTATTTCCTTAAAGGAAATTCTTTTGTTTAAAATTTCCCCAGAGGAAATCTATTTCTTGTGAATTTCCTCCGAGGAAAACATTAGTACATATATTTCCTCAAGGAAATAAATTTCCTCTGAGGACATGGTTTTTCCTCTGAGGAAACTGGTTTTTCCTGAGAGGAAAAGTATATTTCCTCTAAGGAAAATAATTTCCTCAGAGGAAAAAATGAATTTCCTCGAGGAAATCAGCAAGTTTGTGCTTAAAGCTCGGAGGGTTTAAGCATCGGACAGATTATAACCCGTAGAAATTAATTATAATATAAGTATCTATCACCTCCAGAGAATTTTTTTTTACTTTCAAAGAAAAATTACGCGTCCCATTTTTGCACTCAACGGAATACGTCGTTTTCGAGATCCTTTCATTCCCGGAATGACGTAACATCTTTTATGACGTTCCCGGCATTTTCAGGTTCACATACATTTCCGGTTTATTGCATTTCTAACACACACTTTGTAAATTTGTCTAAGAAATGCTATCTAATTTGTAAATTAAGGGAATTTTACTTTCCCTGTGAAGATGAGTATTTGTTTGATCTTGTTTTAAATGATGTGATTTTTATTTGAACATTTTTTAAGACATTTGTTCCAGTAAAATCGACGCAAATGAGACGAAATTTAAGTTCACTTCCAAACATAAAAAATTTGTGTTATTCTGCAGACAGACAGTGCAGTCGTGTTACCGCGGTTCTTAACTTCAAGCTTCGCAATAAAATAGAATGAAAATTTAACCACTGTTTACAACATTCTGTAAGTGGAACTTGTCAAATAAGATATTGCTATTTACAGCAAGTACGAAGCGGAAGACGTCAAGCACCGCAACGTCACTATTATCACGTGACAAAGTGCTAAGATAAGTATGTTATCCCGTAGTAGATCTGTATCTCGAAAACGCCGTATTGCAAACTTGTCCCGGAGAGTGTTTATAATATTATTGTGACATTGAAATCCTTCAACTTATTATATCCTACGCCAGTTTAAGGAAAGATGTGTTAGGGTTAATATGTCAAAATACTATAATGCTGCAGCCTTGGTATTACCAATTAACGGGGAAACCAACTAAACAAACAACAGCAACTTTGCACTTGTATTACAAAAGGGAGACAACTGCAGAGAGAGAAATCTAAAACAAGTTACACAAATTTCGAGTTAACCTTATCATATTGGCGCTAATATTAAGTAACGAGTCGATCCCAGTAACGGTTACCTTTCCGGATTGCAACATCCGAGTAATAAGTTAGAAGTAAGAAGTTAGAAGCAAGAATTAAGAAGAAAGAAGTGAGAAGTTAGAAGTAAGAAGTTAGAAGTTAGAAATAAGAAGTAAGAAGTTAGAAGTAAGAAGTGAAAAGTTAGAAGTGAGAAGTTAGAAGTAAGAAATATTTTGACAGCATGTAGACCTGACCTTTGAATTAACAATAAACTCTGATAAAGCATATATAAATTGTAGCTTCATCCCTTGAATTCAAAATAATCGCGTCTTTTTATATTCACAGGATGTACATCTTACGACCCCGTCTGTGAAAAATAATATCAGCAAAACTAGGAAACTGTGGCAAACTCAGCTGCAGATCAATCAGTATATTCAAGCTGTATTTCTTTGTTGTTTGAAATATTGATTGATTGATTGATTGGTTAGTTATACATTTTAGTTTAACGTCCAATGAGCAACATTCCAGCTATATCAGGACGAGAACAAGTTAATCAATTCAAAAAATGTAAGTAAAAGAAAAAAGAAATAAAGGTGGAATGGGTAACGACTTTTGATTGCCACTGGAAAAGGGGAGAAATGGGCAAGGGTAGGAAATAAAATATTGAAAATAAGGTAATAAATTAATCAATCGGTCAACAAATCAATCAATCAATCTGTTCCTTTAATTTTAGAGTCCCGCTTTTGCACAAAATTGAAATATACATTTTTAAAGAAAATGTAAATAATTATCCGTTGATTTTTAAAGTATTTTAAACATAAACAAATCATTATCACACTCACAAATACAAGACCTTGCACAATAAAGACCCCTTGCGACAAATTTTTAGATGGTTCATTAGAGACCGATAACACATCCTTTACATTTTCCCATTTCGTCTGAAAATTGCTTAACGAACGTTCACACCAATCGATTTATCAATCGTTATTTAATTTATTATTATCAGTATTAATCATAATCTTGAATCTATCTTATTCTGACATTGAAATCCTTGAACTTATTTTATCGTAATATTAAGTAACGAGATCGATCCTTGTAACGGTTACCTTTTCGGATTACAACATCCAAATAAGAAGAAGAATTAAGAAGTTATAATAACTAAATACCGAAGTTACTGTAAATTTGCTTTCTGCATATGCGCATTTCGACAACTTATGTCTCTTCAGTGCAGATAAAATCTAAACGTTTGGAAGACCATCAATTCAAAGATGTTTGTAAGTAAGTAAGAAGTAAGAAGTTGGATGCTTAGCTTTTTTGTTCTTGCATTGATTATCAGGTTTTTCTTCTTTAATTGGGGTCCTGGTGGGGTCCTCCTTTCGAGAAAGCACGAATTTAAATTGAAAACGCCTGAATGCTCCTAGTTTTAAATAAATTTCTCGGGCGCAAGATGGTATACGGGACTTTCGAGATAGGACCTGTCATGTAATTGAAGGCGGAAACGATCTCCTCAAATACCAGTGAGAAGTATAATCGAAATCCAGTCCTATTGAATATAGATATATACCACCTAACTAGAGGCTCTCAAGAGCCTGTATCGCTCACCTGGCTTTCAGATGCCACAATCATGGTAACATTGTAAGTTATACAGTTGATCTTCAGTCTCAAACTTAAGTACCTCGAACACCACCAATATCTTGAACAGTATTTAAAGTCTGATCATGTTTTACTACATTTCTATGTTTGGCTTTTTTGACAAAAAACATTCTTGCTAAGGACCACTTTTGACACCAGTTTTGAAATCAAGACGTCATTATGTAAGGCGGCCATCCAACAATTTTCAACATCAGTTTTGAAGTCGCAACATCAATATCTATTTGGACAAAACAAATTCATTGAAATAGGACAATGGTGAAATTTCTCGCCTGTTAGGGTGGCCATTTTGAAAATGGCGGTCAACAAATAATTTTTAACATTAGTTTTAAAGTTGCGTCATCAATACCTACTTAGAAACCAAATTTCATTGAAATCAGACAATACTGAATTTTCCCACCTTTTTAGCGGCCATTTTGAAAATGGCGGTCAACGAACAATTCTTAACATCAGTTTTGAAGTCGCAACACCAATACCTATTTGGAAACCAAATTTTATTGAAATCGGACAATGTTGAATTTTCCCGCCTTTTGTGGCGGCCATTTTAAAATGGCGGTCAACGAACAATTTTCAATATAGGTTTTGAAGTCGCAATATCAATATCTATTTGGGGAAACCAAATTTCATTGAAATTGGACAATGTTGAATTTTCCCGCCTTTTTTGGCAGCCATTTTGAAAATGGCGGTCAACGAAAATTTTTAACATCAGTTTTGAAGATGCAACATCAAAACCTATTTGGAAACCAAATTTCATTAAAGTCGGACAATTTTGAATTTTCCCGCCCTTTGTGGCGGCCATTTTAAAATGTCGGTCAACGAACAATTTTCAACACAGGTTTTGAAATCGCAATATCAATATCTATTTGGAAACCAAATTTCATTGAAATCTGACAATGTTGCATTTTCCCGCCTTTTTAGCGGCCATTTTGAAAATGGCGGTCAACGAACAATTCTTAACATCAGTTTTGAAGTCGCAACACCAATACCTATTTGGAAACCAAATTTTATTGAAATCGGACAATGTTGAATTTTCCCGCCTTTTGTGGCAGCCATTTTAAAATGGCGGTCAACGAACAATTTTCAACACAGGTTTTGAAGTCGCAATATCAATATGTATTTGGAAACCAAATTTCATTAAAATCGGACAATGTTGAATTTTCCCGCCTTTTGTGGCGGCCATTTTAAAATGGCGGTCAACGAACAATTTTCAACACAAGTTTTGAAATCGCAATATCAAAACCTATTTGGAAACCAAATTTGATTAAAATCGGACCCTGTTGAATTTTCCCGCCTTTTTAGCGGCCATTTTGAAAATTGCGGTCAACGAACAATTCTTAACATCAGTTTTGAAGTCGCAACATCAATACCTATTTGGAAACCAAATTTTATTGAAATCGGACAATGTTGAATTTTCCCGCCTTTTTTGGCGGCCATTTTGAAAATGGCGGTCCGCAAACAATTTTAAACATCAGTTTTGAAAATGCAACATCAAAACCTATTTGGAAACCAAATTTCATTAAAATCGGACTATGTTGAATTTTTCAGCCTTTTGTGGCGGCCATTTTAAAATGGGGGTCAAAGAACAATTTTCAACACAGGTTTTGAAGTCGCAATATCAATATCTATTTGGAAACCAAATTTCATTGAAATCTGACAATGTTGCATTTTCCCGCCTTTTTTGGCGGCCATTTTGAAAATCACCATGGCATAGCCATGCGGGTCAGCTGTTTGGTTAATCAGACATTGAAGCTTAGATGCACTGACAACGATGTTTACATCGTGGACATTTATTCCAAAGTAAATGAAACAATATACACTATATACAATTATTATTAAATAGTGAAATAAGTATAGTGTATGAAAGTATTTTTGCAAATTTTGTACAATAAAACTTTTTTGCTCTTGATTCTGTAACAAAAAATTATTTCTAATAAAGTGATAGCAGGGAATTTCTCTAAAATTTAAAGGAGAAAAGTAAACCAAAGAAGATTTGAAAGCAGAATTTAAAGGGAAATAACCCATAACCTTATGGCATTGATTTTTTTTTTGGTGAAAAAAGTCAATAACTACAACACAGGCAGTTGGATTTTCTTCAAAATTTCAGAGTATGTAGATCTTGATATGCTGAACATTTTTCAAATTTACACTTCACCTCTATCTGTTACAGTTTTTGAAATAAAAAATAAACAAGGACTATTGTGACCAAGTTAGGTTCAAATTGGCCCAGCGGTTTCAGAGGACTTGATTTTTTAATGCATTTCCCATAGGGTCCAATGTTAATCGATGGTCCTCGCTGGCGGCCATCTTGGATTAGGTGTGGACATGTCGGACACAAATTTTTAATGTGGTCCACCCATGGACTATTGTGACCAAGTTTGGTTGCAATTGGCTCAGCGGTTTCAGAGGACTTGATTTTTTAATGTATTTCCCATAGGGTCCAATGTAAATCTATGGTCCCCGCTGGCGGCCATCTTGGATTAGGTGCGGACATGTCGGACACAATTTTTTAATGTGGTCCACCCATGGACTATTGTGACCAAGTTTGGTTGCAATTGGCCCAGCGGTTTCAGAGGACTTGATTTTTTAATGTATTTCCCATAGGGTCGAATGTTAATCTATGGTCCCCGCTGGCGGCCATCTTGGATTAGGTGCGGACATGTCGGACACAATTTTTAATGTTGTCCACCAAAGGACTATTGTGACCAAGTTTGAATGCAATTGGTCCAGCGGTGTCAGAGGAGTTGATCTTTAGACGAACAATGTATAAAATAGCAAAAATTTGACAATAAAGGGCAATAACTTCAACATGGGTATTCAGATTTGCTTCAAAATTTTCAGAGGGATAGATCTTGGTATTGCAATTTCAACTTGACTTCTATCTGGTATAGTTTTCCTAATAAAAAATTAAAAATATTAAAATTTTGAAAATTTTACGGAAAAAGGGCAATAACTCCAACATGGGTTTTCGGATTTTCTTCAAAATTGCAGGGCAGGTAGATCTTGCCATGCTGATCATTTCAACACCATGTCAGATTTTTGATATCTGTAACGGTTTTCGAGTTATTTGCAAAAAACAGCAATTTACCTCCATGTTCTATTTTTAGTAACAGCGGCTATGTTGTTTGGTCTTCGGACTAATCGAACACAATTTTGAAACTGCATACCCTGGTGATGATTCAGGCCAAGTTTGGTAAAAACTGGCTCAGTGGTTTCAGAGGAGAAGATTTTTGAAAAAGTTAACGACGGACGACGGACGACGACGACGGACGACGACGGACGCCAAGTGATGGCAATAGCTCACGTTGCCTCTCAGGCCAGGTGAGCTAAAAACAAACTATTTATTAAATTGAAGTGCACTTATAATTTGTCCTGCATGACAATTACTTAACTAAATTTTAATTGACGAAAAACAATTAATCTAAAGCGCTACAAATCGATTAAATATAAATCATCCTTGGCTCAACAGTGTTCACTAATTAGTGATTCCATCTCAAGGTATTGATGTATTGATTTTTTTCGTATAATACACAAAAATGTTGTCGGAATGAACACGACTCAAAATTCCCGTATTGAATAAGTTCATCCTTTTGAGTATATACAATCGGTTGCCTTTTTTTTATCTTTCGTCCTTTCATTAAATTGCAATATTTTATAACTTTGGAGCATATTTTGATTTCAAGTCTACTAAATATTTAATTTTGTCTACATTGACGATACATGTGTTGTCGAAATAGCCATTATACAATTTCGTACATTGGTATCTTTTTAATTACATTATTAACTTCAGTCTTTGTTTAATTTAACACTTTTTAGAAACATATCCACTTTCCCAAAACACCTGACAAAACCTGGTTAAGTTTTCATCTTTTACCTACTAAAACGGTTCATAAATTTTACAGTTTTTATCCTTTTCCTCCAGGTTTGCCTATTAATGGCAATAAATTGAAAAGAAATGAATAAAAAAAAGTCGAGCAATATCACTGAGCATATATAATGTACTATCAATATTTTTCTTATCACTCTCATAATAAAGATATTTAAATTAACCACAACGAAATTTGACGCGACTTTTCTCCAAATATCTTTTTAAGTAAGTGTTAAAGGATGAAATGGCATACACCAATGGAAAACTAATTTTTTGCCGCTTCATATCATGCATCACCATAATTTTACAGCAAAGGGTAAAAAGTTTTCCATTACCCTTCTATGTTATTTTAACAGAAATTTGAGTCGAAAAAAGAGGGTGTATTCATGTACCTGGTTAACTGAACACCTGCATTTATTGTTATAATGCCCTGGCGTCTATCGACTAACCAAAACACGTGGGTCGGGAGTTAATCTCGATTGCGAAGCAAAAAATTAATTATGAATTACTTGACAAAGTGTCAGTAAAAACTTTTTACCTGTAAACAAATTCATTCTAATAAAAGTAAATGGCAACTGGATATTGGTTCTGCAAATTTTATTCTCAGATAAAACATTTTTATGTAAATTAGTAAACAAATCAAAATTCTGTTTGTTCATTGGCCACCCGTATAAACAACAAACAAGCACCCTATATTAAAATAAGTAATCCATCGGCAATCCATTTGGTGTCTTTTCAATGGTTTGTTGGTTTGCGTAAATAATTCATCAATCACTCCCACATCGAATTTCTTTAAAATTTGAGTGAAATTAACATGAAGGTCTATGGTGAACTTTGATATTTCGGTAAATATACCAATAGTAGCGGCAAAAATTAGAAAGTGGTACATATATGTTTCATTAGGGTCTTATTTAAAACAAAATAGCTACAGCGGTTTAATCTGCGGCAAATTTCGTAGTGCGTACTTGAGTATCTATCCAAAAGAAAAAGTCGAGACGGGGTGATCTGAAACCCTAAACTAAGATATCATGTCCATCAGAAGGCTTACCCATAAACCGGTTAAACCCTACCGATGGCTTTTGCTAGTACTGGTACCAAGTCCGGCTGTCCCGAGTTCCTATCGTTATTTACGTTTGCCTTTTGTATTTTTATTGTGAGTTTTTTTCTTGTGCAATTCATTGTTACTTTGTGGCATGTGACTATGTTTTTCGGCCATTGTAGCTGTTTCCTTTTATCTTTATTATTCTATTTTGCCAAGAGATGGACAAACTATATCTTAGCCTGAGTGTTTGAGATCAGTCTATCTTGTCTTTTCACGAGGCTTTGATACCTTTTCTCGCCATAACGCTGTGGAATAACTCGTAAAACCATGTTCAGCTTCGAATTTCATTATAAATTATCACAAACGTTCCAAGGAAAAATGTGTCGTCACATTTTCTATATGTTTACCAAAGCTAGATGGTGACTTTGAATCAATTATTGGAGCAAATTTTAAATCACCGTTCAATTAGAATTTACGTTACTCTTGGCTCATGATAAATTGCTGGTAAAAATCTAAATATTCAATCTTGATATGAACAGTAAGACTTAAAAGATCAGACAACAAATAACACTGGATAAATCGCAGGAAAATTCGGAGCGATTGCAGACTTCTTGAATTTTTCACACGGGATTACGGCCGCGGTCGATGTGAGAAAGGGGGTGAGAGTAAAAGTTTCATACTTGAGAGCAGATCAAATATTGGTATATCTTTCATGAATGTAGGAGATTCCGTCTTTTCTCCAGTGGAGCTCAGCAAAACTAGAGAATAAGTCGAACAATTTCTTACATGAGTGAAAGATACACCGATCTTTTGATTGTGATCGAGTATAAGTACCTATTTCTTCCGTTAAGTTCCAAACCTTAAATGGAGGAGCAAATCCCCGCCCCTTTGAACATACTTTCCACTGTGACGTTACTTTTTTGTGATGTTTCGTCAAGAATACTGTGGTTGATTTATAAAAAAAAGTTCTTATTGGACGTTTGCACGTGAGCTCGTCTAACACCGGAAATCACTATTTACGGGGGAAAAACTAATCTCACGTACCTCAAATCGCGAGATTTCTCTACCTCTAAGGCGAGAAAAAGTTTAATACCTTTCAAACCAGGAGTATTAAGATTTCAATCGAACACTTTTAGATTGTATATGTACTTTCATAATTAAATCCTTTTCATGCGTATTTTCGTCTTATTTGAAAGGAGATAGATGGTCTAGAATAATGGTCAATAGAGATGGCATTTGTTCAACACCGTGTGAAGACATATTCGACTCCTTCAAGTTCATAATTACGCCCAGTCTTGTAATACTAACGAAGATAGGTGTAAAAATCATTCAGCTTGCAGTCGATCAAAACATGTTTGTTTATTGGGAAGACGAGCAGTCTGAATTGAAGGTTGGACACGGAGAAGACAGAAGTAATTAATTTATATAGCATACATTGACTTTATGACCTAATATTATCACATCTTGCATTTTAGTCTTGCAGTCTTTCAGTTTTAAGAACTCTAATTTTGATTGATTGAAATGGTAACATTAAATAATATGTATTTCAGGTAAATATTTTATCAATAACCTTGAAAGGGAAGTACATCAGAACAGTAACTGCCCAATTTTATTTCTAATGAAAGAGAGATATACAACGGTTACAATACATGTAATTTTTGCTTGTTTTTTTTCATATAAACATCTTCTCGAAAAATAAAATATGAGACCGCTTTGCAAAGTCGGTCTAATAATAAAAATGTCCTACACAAAGACACACACAAAAAAAAACAAAATAAAAAAAAAACAAAAAACAAAAAAAAACAAAAAACAAAAAACAAAAAAAAAACAAAACAAAACAAAAACAAAACAAAACAAAACAAAAACAAAACCAAAACAAAAAACCACAAGACTCTTCTTTCCATCTGGTTCTAACGATAAAGCACATATCGTTCAGTCTTGTTGAAATCGTGTTGATGAATACCATGTCAAACAAAACAGGTTTATTGGGAATGGTGAATAAAAGGATATGGAGTAAATGTACATGAGACAAAGTCTCTACAAATACATGGTAAAAAACAAGCAAAGGAAAAACGCTTTTATTGTTGTTCTTCATCTTGAAGTCACCTGAAATCCCGTTCATTAATTCATTTTCCTTTCTCAAAAGATTTGATTCACAACGCTTTCTAATGACAAACTAAAATAAAAAAATTAAAGATATCATTCTCAAAAGTTCTTTGGCGAATAGAAACACACATCTTAAAGGAAAATTATGCTCAACTGAAAAAGGTGTGCAGTTTTTATTATTTTCTTATTGATAATATATTTGTAACATTTTGATCTGTGTTTTATAAACAACAAGTTCGTACATGTATACCAGTTTGCACGAATTCTTGTCCTCTTATACTCCTACTAAACCGAATTTCGTCCGAGACTTGTAGAATCTCATAAAATGGAAGATGCTCTAATCTTTATTATAAATAATGTTCTTACTGCTAGTAACGCATCTTTTGCTGATTGGATCGTATCAATATATCCTTCAGAAATACAGATAAAGAACCACTTTGCACTTGCATCTAGGGTTTGACCAAAATGATCATCTATTTCAGTACTTAGATTTATAACAAAAGGGACGACTTTAGTTCATAATTATCAATTTTCTTTACCTGGACAGTAACAAATAAACTTTTCCTACCATGGAGGGTATTACTTACGCAAGAGCTAGCATAAATTACACAAACTTTCTCATTCGGCGTAGTTTTCTCCTTATTGCTTAATTAATCAAGACTTAAAATAATTATGTTTCACTCGATCATTAAAAAGAACTCTTTAATATATATATCATGTAAGTTTCGGACCATAATGTGAAGCAAGATTCATTTTTGAGTAGCTTGGGCATGAGCACTTCCTTTCCTTGTCTACGATTTTTCAATAGCAGTTGCTGTTGAGCAGTTCTCAGACACTACTTCAATGGAAGGCATATGGGGAGATTTAGCGCACAATAAAACATTGTTAACCCACAATCTTGTTCGAAACGCCTGTACCAATTACAAAATACCGAATAAACTTCGAATTTTGTTTCTGCATACGGCCATTACGACAACTTATGTCTCTTCAGAAAATTTGTGGTTGATAATTTTCCAGATGACACTTTACATTTCTGTTTAGTATTTTTATAATACTGCACCCTCATTGAGAGGAAGAATCAGAACAAGAGACAATAAATCACGATGCTGCTCTTAAAACTGATTATTATGCTGCTTTATATGTTCAAAATCAGGAATATGACGATTGGCCAATGTGTTCTGCGTTTGTTTATGCATGCTCTTTCATTTGTCGTTTGTTCATAGGATTTCTTTTTCTATTTTCTCCCTTTGAATACGCTTCGGACATTTGTTGTCACATTAATTTTATTGTAGCATTTTTGAGAGAAGTTTAATCAATCAAAGATTTATCAAAATGGATTATAGCGACAATTTATTTAAAGAGTGCGATAATTTTAGCTCATTTAGGCGGACAATACCTATGTTTGTTTCGTTTTCCCCTACATGTACATCCCATATTATCTTAAAATATTCGAAAGACGATTTGAAGATTTAAATCATTTCATCAGTTGAAAATCGAAAAAAGGTTGTTTATTATTTTATCTCTTCCGATTTGTGAATTATAAAAATAGTTCTTTGGATCGGTATTTTTGCACAGCGCATGACAATTTTCAATTCACCAGAAATTAGGATATTACATCATAGTAATGTATGATCCTGACATCAGCAGTCACTTTTGACAGAGGGTATCTTATTCAAATTATCGATGAGCATCTTTATTTTACACAAATTTCAACAACTATGTCTCCTGAATGATCAATAATAAAAATAATAATGATATAACTAAATGTCTATATTTATAGAAACATTTCATTTCAAATTTGACTATGAAATGCACGAAGAAAGCGGAAAACAGTTTGTAACCATTGCAACCACAGACAATAAAGACTATTACATAACAGCTCAGAATACGTTCAGAACTCGTGCATTAAGCTTAAAGGTGAGTATTCAGAGAGTCTGCAGGTTCAAAAGGTTAATAGTTTTAATATTCAATTAAATAGATTTGTATGAACATTATACAGCAAAAAACTTTAAATATCATTTAAAGATCGATCTGGAAAAAAGAAACTATAGCGTTCATAACTAAGTCTAATATACGCGTTCAGGTTCATCTTAACAAACTCAGCAATATGGCTACAATGTTGATGTGGTGTCAAACATAGGCACAGCAAAGGTAAGAAAAAATATCGTGGTTTTCAGCCTGGCACTACAATTAAATTACTTTTTCAAGAAAATAAGGTAAAAACTTACCTGACAAAATCGCTGTATTAATTTTTTCCATATCTCGCAACGTCCAAATTAAAACTGCCATGCAAGATTTGTTTGAAATAGTCCCGTGAGTATTGTAATTATTACATTTTTTGTCCGTGTCGATTAAATGCACAACTTACCTGTATAAGGTAGCAATCGTCTCGAACTTTTTACTTGTCTCCGTTTATTTTTGTACCTTTTCAAACACGATCAAAAAAATGCACAGCACAAACAAATCATTCTATTGAAATTATTGTATTAAAATGAATGCAAAAATTACATATCTATGCAGTGCTAGCCTTCAAAGTGTAAAATGTTTGATAGTTTTGTCTGTAATCAAGTGAAATCTACCACCGTAAACTGGGGACTTGAAGACCGAGTTGTTATGATGAACCTTAATTAATCTACCAAAATACAGTCAGAAACCTGGTTGAAATCAAACAAAAGAAATATGACTCTTCATATTATGAGGTCAGAAAGTGAACCAACTTTTATGAACTTTTCAGTACCCGTTCAAAAAGTTTATTAACGGTATATATTCATTAATATAATAAAGATAACAGGAAACACCGACAATGGCCGTAAACCACAATCACATGCCACAATCCACCAGGGAACCGCACGAGAAAAACAATAAAATGACAAAAGACAAACATGGACAACGATAGGAACTCGGGATAGCCGGACTTGGTACCGGCACTAGCAAGAGCTAGCGGTAGGGCTAAACCGGTTTATGGGTACCCAAACCTCCCTTTTCTCTATCCCGTTTCCCTATAGTATAATAAAACATACAAATAAAACCCCATTCAGGTAGACTACAAACCCCAAGACCACAATCTTGAGAAGGAAAGAAATAGACAAAACGTAATTTAGAAAGATGGGTCGAGGAGTGCTCGTCGCTAAACTGCCGGCAAGCTCAAGGAGCCTAGTTTGCTGGTAAAACACTGTCGCACTACGGAATAAAGATCAAACTCAAAACTCCCCGATGGGTTTGGTAAAGAATTATCATAGATTTCAGTAGATATCGGCAGTATCAGTGAGAGGCCAGTATACCTGTAATATCTTCAGGTCATTGGATCCCAAAGCCAATTTAACGGAATCATGAAGAATATCCTGTCAATATCCCCCATTACGTAAAGAATGTAAGTAACGTCCCAGTTTTTCTGAATTTTTTATCAGTTTTTGACATTTTTTAACAACATTCCCATAAAAACGAGGGTGAGAAATGCCCTTAGTAATAAGCTGTTTGCGAGTCGCAACATATTTAGAGATCAAATCTTCATATCTTCTATATTTAGAGATCAAATCTTCCATATTTAGAGATCAAATCTTCATATCTTCTATAAAACTTCTTAAAGGTGTTAATCAATTTATGAAATCTGTAACCTTGTTGTAATAGTTTGGATGTGATAGTAAGGTTACGCTCATTAAAGTCGTCAAGAGTAGAACAGACGCGTGCGAATCGTACTAGTTGTGATATATACAAAGTGATATATATATAAAGTCAAATGCCTATGAAATTCAAGTGCTTTTTGATCGCCCCGATGCGTTAACGAATGGCAAACCATCTCTTAAAGATATTGAAAGAATGAGACGTGACAGCGAAACAGAAAACAAATATCATCAAGCCTTTGAGTTAATCACTTCACAAACTACAATCCCAAAGGGCAAATGGATAGAGTTTTTGAAAAACAGCGTTAACAAATATAAATACATTGACTTGATACCAAAGGAGCTCCTTCAAAGTGTTCAGCCGCATCTAAAAGATTTTCAGACATGTATTCTTGCTGGATGCTTTAACAATGGAAAATCTTTTGGCATCAGATTTGAAATTCAGCATCAGACATCAAATCACGAGGAAACTGACACACTAATTTGGGCTACTATAAAATGCCTCGCATTATAGAGATATCTTAATTTCCCCCCCGATACTGATGTCTACTTTATTGGTTTATCTCATGTATCAAGGTATCAAGTGTGATTCAAACAAAGAATATCTTTATTCAAGAGAACATGCTTGGTGACAATATCAAGTTTTTACATTTCAATCTATTAGTAGAATGTCTGCTCAGAGATCCAGACTTGGCTTGTATTCAGTCAGAAAAATATGCAAATGCATACTTGTACTCTATATTTGTAGCGGGTGTGATTACACATCCTTTTTCGTTGGCTTTGGTAAAGCATACTTTTTCAATACTTTATTTCAATATTGTGCTTTCATTTCTGGTTCACTGTTAGACATTCCAGGAATTTTTTCAGCCTTTGTAAGGCTAATTGGTTGTCTGTATTTAAAAAAACATGCTACAGAATTCACGCCAGATATTAACAATGCCGTTAAACTTTTCGAACATGTTTTAGATATAAATCCAAATCTGCCTCAACGGAATTTACATGAAAGTTGATTAAGTCTTATCCGTGATAAGGTGCAGATACGAGTTTCCTATGAAGAAATTGTAAATACTCAAACTGGAATTGAAATTGAAATGGAAGAAAGTGCAGTGAATGAACTGTCAACCCTAGAATCCGACTCCGAGGAAGACGGGAATGATGTGGAATAAAGCTTGTTCTGCTGCTTTGCAAAGGTGCCCAACGCATAAATCTTGAAATCTATAACTGTTTGGTTTGCTTTTGATTTCAATATGTAATTGGACACTACCAAATTCTTGATTCATCGATCTATGTAAGTTGTATTAATGGAACATGGCTTCATATATTTTGATATGTGTTTTATTTGATCTTGTGACTCCAGCTTATCATGGGACATCCCTCTGTACATTTTTTATCTGTTTTATATGATCTTGTGATTCTAACTTATCGTGAAACATCCATTTGAACATTTTAATATCTGTTTTATATGATCTTGTGGCTCTTACTTGTCATGGGACATCCCGTTGTACATTTTTATATCTGTTTTTTATATGATCTTGTAACTTATCATGGGACATCTCTTTCTACATTTTGATATCTGTTTCATATGATCTTGTGATTCTAACTTATCATTGGAAATCTATTTGAACATTTTGATAACTGTTTTATAAGATCTTGTGGCTCTTACTTGTCATGGGACATCCATTTGTACATTTTAATTTATGTTCTAATATGATCTTGTGATTGTAACTTACAGCAAAATTCGAAACACTTGTGCGTTTCTATAATCGGCCTAAACAAACAATGTGCACGAACCAGGTATTATCTGTCAATCAAAAGTGCGTCTGTCGTATGCAATTTACACGTTCTAAACACATCGATTAAACAGGGTGTGATATATGTTCGTCAATCAAACTCCAAACATATGTAAGTTCAAAATGTAATAACAAATAAGAATCTTTGCATATTTTAGTAAAATTGGCCTGTGTTGTATGAAATTTTCATCTATGGCTATATGCAGTTTTGTTGTTTTTTTTGTTCTGTTTTTGTTTTGTTTTTGTTTTTGTTTTTTTTTTAATGATTATTTTTTTTGGGGGGGGGGGGCAAAATTGAAATGGTTTTTATTCGTTATGATTTTGATACACAAATTCAGATAAATTATCTAAGAATTTCATTCTTACTATTCTGATACGAATATTCAGATTATTATAGGACAGTAGATACATTGCATTTATTGTTTCAAAATAAAAACATATCCGTCCTACTCGATTTACACAATCCATAGAATACTGAGACATTATATATATATATATCCCACACCAAAACATGAGAAAATTAACAAAATAAAGGGACTATATTTGTGTTAGTTTTGGGAAAACGGCTATCAATACAATGTGAAAAGATCTGACAATTCAGTTTAATTTATTTATTTACTTTTAATTTGCGTAAGGTAATTTTCAATATTTACTAAATTCTTTTGTGAATTTAATGTCTTAGTGTCCAGTCAATCAAAACTACAACATTTAACCACATGCAACACAGGACCCAAAAATGATTCTCTAATTTGTGGGTATACATGTACTTCAAACCAAAGACATTTTTAAATGTCTCTGAAACGGCGGATGTTTATTTTTTTATTTTATTTTTTATTTATTTTTTTTTCTTGGTTCTGTAATTTTTTTTATCGCAATGCATTTTTTTTGTCTCAATGCATTTCAGCTGAGAAAATCCTTTTACCCCACTGGTCGGATTTCCGAATGTCATTTTAAAAGATGCAAACATAAACTTGTACGTAAAAGATTAAGGAAATTATATAATATTATGATATGACAGTATACAGGTTCCAAGATTCAGGTTTAAGTAAAAAATTAATAACTTTCTTTGTGCAGCTGGTCTTGAAGTTAACTTGTGACGCAAATATTTGGAGTTTTACAATTTTACAAAAATTAAAAAAAACACATAAAAAAACACAAAAAAATGAAATAATAAAACTAAAACAAAAAACAAAGAAAAGCAAACAAATAAAAACAAAACAAAACAAAACAAAACAATAAAAGAAAATACACAACAAAACAAAACAGGAACTTGTAGAATGTGCACATACGACATATGTAGAATGGACACGGAAAGATACGTAAAATCAACCAGACAAAACGGTGTAATGCGTTTCCGGTTTCTGTTAATTCATTCCAAAACATCTTGTCTGGCATATACCTCACACATCACATTGTATATATATGAAAATATTTAATATGAAAAAGAAAGGAAATGGGGTAAATGTCAAGGAAACAACATCCAATATCCAGGTTAAAACGACCAAAAACAAAACATCTAGGGGTCACCATATGGTCTTCAACACAGTGAGGAACCTCACACCATATAGTAAGCACTAAATGGCCCCGAAAAGGGAAAAAAGGGTGAATAAATCAATGGAAACAAACCACATCCAATAATGTTTACTTCACCGAAGAAATATATCCATGTTTAAAGACTTCCTCTCTTTACATGTATTATAATTGTCACTTTTTTACTACTCCATACGTAGATATCCCCATTGTACTTTGAAAAAGAATTGTATTATCCTTTCAGTTCAAAATTCTGTAATAGTCCATATAGCACAGAAGTAGAACACACTCAGCATAATTCGGTCTACTCGATATGAATGTTATTCAAAGCCATTTGAATACTTATTACCGAGATGTGATTTGAACTGATGATTGACGAGTATTTCAGTTTTTCTTTATTAACTTGCTTGAACTTAAAATTATCAGATTGTTTATTTATGTGTAATCATCCACTCTGTTTTGTTTGCCAAGTTATGTATTTCATTTGTTTCCATTTGCCTCTTCTTACAGTGTGCATTATCAGAAAGCTTAAGAAAATTGAAAATATTGACATGGGTGTACAATTAGAAATTTGTTTCATTCAGTTTTATTTTTTATCCTTATTGTAACAGTAGTTTGGCACATTAGCGGATCCAGAGGAGGTTCCAAAAGTTGGAACCCCATTTAAAAAAATATGTTTCTATTTTTGTGTAGAATTAAGGCGAAAATTGACAAATGATGACAAGAAATCGACTGGAACATTTCTTTCATGAACTTCACCGGAACCCTCCATTTCCGAAAGTTGTATCCACAGGTGTGAGTCATTATCACACCATTTTTCTGTACAGATTCTTTTCATCCCTTTTCGTTATTTGAAAGTTATCATTATATAGTATAAACATGTATGTCTACATTGTTTACAGTTTTATATTTATTCCTGTTTTTTCTATGCCACATGATAGTCAAACCATTTAGACGTAACATGTCGTTTTTTTCAAAGCAGAAGGTATGAATATTGACAAAATAATTTAAAATGTGGGAGTAAAAGAAAACAAGCAATACTAGTACAGATGTATGCATGCCTGTAACGTGCAATGACCCCCCCCCTAAAATGCCGTTCTTCCTCGACAAAAATGCCCTTGATGCATGAAAATTTGTACAGCGGTCGGTTGATGTATACAAACTGCGTACGTTACATGAATAGACAATTTTTTTGCCACGATTAACCGTCATGGGAACCAATGAAACAGGAGACTCACTCCTGATGTTGTTTATATCAAGAATGTCTTGAAACCTATTCGGCATTGAAGACTAAATAAAATGGTAAAAAGAAATACTAGAGTATATTGGTCTGTGTGCTTTTAACCGAGTTACAAGACATTAAAAATTTGACTGAAGAAAGATGGAGTTCTCTGGATTTTTCCTTAATTTAACATTAGGACTATTTTTTTTGGTCTAAAATCTTGGAAGTCTTATCAAGAATTTTATCAAAACTCGTCAGGTGTTTTAATTTGATCTATAGAAGACATTCATAAAATAACATGTGGAGTCCGTATTCAAATTCTTTACGCCATTGAATGGAGAAAACCAGAGAAGTTCCGAAATCTGACACAAATTAAAAATGTGACGAGTGAGACACCTTAACTCAACAATGAAATAGACATATTTCTATATAAATGGAATATGTACTAAAATATCGATCTCATGCATGGACTAACATGTATCTATGTGAATAAAACAATAATATGCATGTATTGCTATTACTTTGGTAGTATTAGTGTGCCGCTGGAATGGGTCTTGTTTTTGCAATCAGTTTGTCTTAAGCAGGGTATCTTTTTTCACTCTTGCTGTCTTGAACATGGTTATTATTTCCACATGATAATCTGGAAGGTAGTTTTCAGTATATTTACTGCGTAAAACAACAGTTAAAACTAATGTTAAACACAATATAAGGTAAAATATGTTCATAGAAAATCTGCCATATATTTTTCTTAAGTAGGATATTGATTTTGAAATGACTATAGTCTAAAAGAGGATACATTATTTGCCTCTTCTGTCTTAAACATGGTGTGTTTTTCATATTTTCTGTCTTAAACAGGGTCTATTTTTATAGGGCAATCGGCAGAGTATTACCAAAATTATTGGCAAGTAGCCACCGGGATGTATACGTACCCATTTATTAAATAGGAAAATAATATCAATTTATATTTCTTGCGAATTTTCCCTTTAAAACAGATAATTGATTGACGTACAGATTAATGTTTTTATTCGATAGGTGAATGTCAATTAAATTGCATATGATCGGCGTACGATTGATGGACAGATAACACCCAGATCGTTCACGTTGTTTGATTAGGCCGTTTCGTGAAACGCGCAGGTGTTTCGAAATTTCCTGTATCATGGGACATCCCTTTGTACATTTTAATATCTGTTTTATATGATCTTGTAATTCTAGTTATCATGGGACATCCCTTTGTACATTTTGTTATCTGTTTCATATGATCTTGTGATTCTAACTTATCATTGGACATCCTTTACATGCTTTATATATTTTGATATCTGTTTTATATGATCTTGTTGTTCTAACTTATCAAGGGACGTCCATTTATACATTTTGATATCTGTTTTTATGTGATCTTGTGATTCTTACTTATCATGGGCCATCCCTTTGTACATTTTGATACCTGTTTTTATATGATCTAATGATTGTAAATCATGAGACATCCCTTTGTACATTTTGTAATCTGTTTTTATATGATCTTGTGATTCTAGCTTATCATGGGACATCCTTTATACATTTTGATATCTCTTTTATATGATCTTGTAATTCTTACTTATCATGGGACATCCTTAATACATTTTGATATCTGTATTATATGATCTTGTGATTCTTACTTATCATGGGACATCCCTTTGTATATTTTGTTATCTGTTTTTATATGATCTTGTGATTCTTAATTCTCATGGAACATCCTCAATACATTTTGATATCTGTTTTTATATGATCTTGTGATTCGAGCTTATCATAGGACATCCCTTTGTACATTTTGTTATCTGTTTTTATATGATCTTGTGATTTTAACTTCTCATGAGACATCCCTTTGTGCATATTGTTATCTGCTTTTATATGATCTTGTGATTCTTACTGATCATGAGACATCCCTTTGTATCTTTGTTATCTGTTTTTAGATGATCTTGTGATTCTAGCTTATCATGGCACATCCTTAATACATTTTTTTATCTGTTTTGATATGATCTTGTGATTCTAACTTATCATTGGACATCCCTTTGTACATTTTTAACTGTTTTTGTATGATCTTATGATTTTAACTTCTCATTGGAAATCCTTAATACATTTTGATGTCTGTTTTATATGATCTTGTGATTCTTACTCATCATTGGACATTTTGTTATCTGTTTTTATATAATCTTGTGATTCTAGCTTATCATGGGACAACCACAATACATTTTTTTTATCTGTTTTTATATGATCTTGTGATTCTAACTTATCATGGTACATGCATTTATAAATTTTGATATCTGTTTTATAAGATCTTGTGGCTCTTACTTGTCATGGGACATCCCTTTGTACATTTTGTTATCTGTTTTTATATGATCTTGAGATTCTAACTTATCATGGGACATCCTTAATACATTTTGATATCTGTTTTATATGATCTTGTTATTCTGACTTATCATGGGCCATCCCTTTGTACATTTCGATACCTGTTTTTATATGGTCTTGTGATTCTTATTTATCATGGGCCATTCCTTTGTACATTTAGGTACCTGTTTTTATATGATCTACTAAATGTAAATCATTGGACATCCCTTTGTACATTTTGTTATCTATTTTTATATGACCTTGTGATTTTTTTAATTATCATGGGACATCCTTAATACATTCATGATATTTTGATATCTGTTTTGATATGATCTTGTGATTCTAACTTATCATGCGACATCCCTTTTTACATTTTGTTATCTGTTTTTGTGATTCTTATTTATCATTGGACATCCTTAATACATTTTGATATCTGTTTTATATGATTTTGTGATTCTAACTTATCATGGGAAATCCCTTTGTATATTTTGTTATCTGTTTTTATATGATCTTGTGATTCTTACTTATCATGGGACATGCATTTGTACATTTTGTTGTCTGTTTTTATATGATCTTGTGATTCTTACTTCTCAAGGGACATCCCTTTGTATATTTTGTTATCTGTTTTTAGATGATCTTGTGAATCTAGTTTATCATGGGACAACCTTAATACATTTTGTTATCTGTTTTTATATGATCTTGTGATTCTAACTTATCACAGGACATCCTTTATACATTTTGTTATCTATTTTGATATAATTTTGTGATTCTAACTTATCATGGGACATCCTAAATACATCCTGTTATCTGTTTTTATATGATCTTGTGATTCTAACTTATCATGGGATATCCTTAATACATTTTGTTATCTGGTTTTATATGTTCTTGTGATTCTAACTTATCATGGGACATCCTTAATAAATTTTGATATCTGTTTTTATGTGATTAAGTGATTCATGCTTGTCATGGGACATCCCTTTGTACATTTTGATATCTGTTTTTATATGATCTTGTGATTCTAGCTTATCATGGGACATCCCTTTGTACATTTTGTTATCTGTTTTATATGCTCTTGTGATTTTAACTTATCATGGGACACCCCTTTTTACATTTTGATATCTGTTTTTATATGATCTTGGGATTCTAACTTATCATGGGACATCCTCAATACATTTTGATATCTGTTTTTATATGATCTAGTGATTTCAGCTTATCATGGGACATTCCTGTGTACATTTTGTGATCTGTTTTTATATGATCTTTTGATTCTTATGTATCATGGGACATCCTTAATACATTTTCGTACGATCTTGTGATTCTTACTTATCATGGGATATCCCTTTGTATATTTTGTTATCTGTTTTTATATGATCTTGTGCTTCTAACTGATCATGGGACATCCCTTTGTATATTTTGTTATCTGTTTTTATATGATCTTGTGATTCTAACTTATCATGGGACATCTTTAATACATTTTTATATCTGTTTTATATGATCTTGTGATTCTTACTTATCATAGGACATCCCTTTGTACATTTTGTTATCTGTTTTTATATGATCTTGTGATTCTAACTTATCATAGGGCATCCCTTTGTTTATTTTGTTATCTGCTTTTATGTGATCTTGTGATTCTTACTTATCATGGGGCATCCTTAATACATTTTGATATCTGTTTTATATGATATTGTGATTCTTACTTATCATGGGACATCCCTTTGTACATTTTGTTATCTGTTTTTATATGATCTTGTAATTCTAACTTATTAAGGGGCATTCTTAATACATTTTGATATCTGTTTTATATGATCTTGTGCTTCTGACTTTTCATGGGGATCCCTTTATATATTTTGATACCTGTTTTCAAATTGTGACCCTTACTGGTATTTGTATACACATATATATCAATGGATGTACAGACTATCTGTCCTACAGTCATGTTATAATTGCATGTAGTACTTATTCTTTCTACATACTGGATCCTCACTATTTTTGAGTGTACTTGAATTTAATAAATTCAAAATAGTTTTTCTATCTAATTTTTGAATTTTTGGGAAATATTTTGAAGAGTTTAAAATTATTATTTTTTCTTCAATATTTTATTTATCACATTTGATGCAGTGTCTAAAAAAATGATAATCAGAAATTTTCTCTGATATTTAATACCTTTTAAGTGAAAATAATGTTTTTTCAAACTCTTATTTAATGAATTAAGTATTTTTTGAAATTGCCTTTCTTGCAGTTTCTTTTCTGTTTCCTTGTTTTTTTTCACCCATGTTATAGCTTTATTTACTGTAAGAAGTGTCTGTCTTTTCTGTAAATGTTGTATTTTGTATATATATTATATGACTCTTTTGGAGGACGCCTCCACGTGGCAAGAGTTGGAAACATTTCTTTACTTGTTTTGAGCGATTGGTTTGAAAAGGAGTAAATATATGGCCAAGATCCTCAAATACTCAATCCTGCTTGAAATGTTGAAACCATCCCAAAGTGGATATTTTACTAAAATACAATTTGCATACAAGTATTTGGACATTTTTGTTATAATCAGTTAGTCCCTGCTCTGTCTAATTTGTACATAACTATGTAAAATATGCTCTTCAAATATGTAAATGAATAAAAAGCAGTTTCATTGTATATTATACTCTTTGAAGTACAAGCCTTCTTTTTAGGTACTGCTAGCACCACCAACACTACAAAAATGACTACAAAATCATTTTGTTTTTTTCATTGACAACTTTAAAGGAACAACATGAATAATGAGACCAAATAAATAACAATTTTTAGTTGTTCAGCAATTTAGTGACCTTTTCTCCCATTTCCAACATTTTTTGCCCCTATTCCCAATTGCATTTTCCCACTTCCTTCTGAATTGTTGTGTTTTCCTATTTCCCTCATTCTTTACATTTTTTTCCATTTCCCAAAATTTTTTATGCCCTTTCTACCATTTCTCCATACCATGTCACCCTACCATATTAAACAATCAATATAAATTGTAATGCATAGATGTTTAAATAAGTACTACTGTATAACTTGCAATCAACTGTCAAGTTTTCTGCATATATTCAGGTTTTATAGGCATAACTGAAAGACCAATTTCACCTCTGAACCAATATAACAATTGAGTGGGCAAGGCTTGGTTGTCAAGTTTGAAGACAGTATGTAATTTTGATCACCAGGCTTTGCTTAAAAACCCTTAGGATGTAGTGTTGGGGTGAACAGTTGGACAGAAATGAATAGATATAATAAATTGTTATTTCAAATAAAAAGAAAATATTCAAACAAACAAAAGTGCTCTACTGCCATAAGAAATGTCATTATGATCATACAGCAAAATTCGAAACACATGCGCGTTTCTATAAACGGCCTACACAACCAATGTGCACGAACCAGGTGTTATCTGTCAATCAAACGCGCGTCAGTCAAATGCAATAAACACGTTCTGAACAAATCGATTAAACGGGGTGTGATATCTGTGCGTCAATCGAACTACAAACGTATGCAAGTTCAGTCAGATTATATATATTAACAATTAAGAATCTTTGCATATTTAAGAAACCGGGTATTGTACGAAAAAATGCTTTCATTGTATGAAATTTCATCTGTGGCTAGAAGCAATTTCGTTGTTTTATATACAAAATTGAAATCGTGGTTTTATTCGTTATGATTTTGATACACAAATTCACATGAACCATTTAACAATTTTATTTTTACTATTCTAATACCATTATTCGGATTATTTTAGGACAGTGAATGCATTCCGTTTCTTCAAAAGAAAAAACATCCGATGTGGAACGCGATTTCACAAACCATTGAATATTGAGAGATTTATAGAATCATGTTTTCTCCCACACCAAAAACATGACAAAAATAACAAAATAAAGGGGTTATATTTGTGTTAGTTTTGGGAAATTTACGACCATCATCGATACAATGTGAAAAAATCTGACAATTCAGTTTAATTTATTTATTTACTTTTCAATATTTACCATATTTTTGTGAATTCATTAAGACTTTGTCGTTATTTACTAGTTTGCAAAGTTCAGCTGATCTAGTGGAAAGAATAGAAAGTTTTAATTTGTGCTTAATTTGTACATAACATGAACAAACTTTCATAAAATGTAATCCGCAAGTTTCCAGCAAAACAAAAAAATACTACATGTAGTACAATTATTAACTAAATGCAACACAAAGACACCGGATCCAAAGATAATTCCCTAATCAGTGGTTATACTCCAAGCCTCCAGAGACATTTTTAAATGTCTCTGAAACGGCGATGTTCTTTTTTAATTTTTTGGTTTTGTTATTTTTAATTTATTTGTTTATTTGTTTTGGTATTCTTTTAAATTATTTTTGTTTTTGTTTTTGTTTTTTGTTTTTGTTCAAAAACAAATAAAAAACAAAAAAAAAAATTAAAAAAAATAAAAACAAAAAACAAAAACAAAAAACAAAAACAAAAACCAAAGAAATAAAGAAATAAAAAAATAAGAACACAACATATCAAAACAAAAACAAAACAGAAACTTGTAGAGCGTGCAAATACGACATATGCACAACTGATTATATCAACAGACACAGGAATATATACATGAAATCTATTCAGACAAAACGCCGTAATACGTTTGTCTGTTTCGGTTTGACATGTATATGTTCCTCACATATCACATTGTCTATATATGAAAATCTTTGAAGTTTACTTCTTCGAAGAAGTATATCCATGTTTGTTTATATGTATTATAATTTTCACTATTCTTACTAACCATACGTAAATTTCCTAATTGCACTTTGAGAAAGAAATGTATTATCCTTTCCGTTCAAACTACATGCACTCAACATAATTCGGTCTTCTCGATATGAATGTTATTGTTAGCTGTTTATATAAAATCATTGGTGTTATCTTTAAATATTACTAAGATGTGATTTGACCTGATGTATGTTATAGTTAACGATTGACGAATATTAATCTAGTACTATGTTTTTGTTTTGCAAACTAATTATCAAATTGTGTATTTATGTGCAAGCATCCACTCTGTTTTGTTTGCCATGTTATTATTGTTTGCCATGTTGGTATTGCCTCGTGTCAGAAAGTATAATAAATCTTGAATCTTAAAATGAAAATGTTAACATAGGTACAATTACAAAAATAAATAATTAATTAAATAATTAGATAATATAAATAAAAAATAAGGATACAGTTTTTGTGTTATACAGTTTTTTTTATTGGCGGATCTAGAGGTGGATCCAAAAGTTGGAACCCCATTCTTCTTGTTTGTTTTAAAATTTTGTGAAGAAATAAGGCAAACATTGACAAAAATGGACAAAAATCGACTGGAACCCTTCTTTTCTTGAACTTCATAGGACCCCCCCCATTTCCGAAAGCTGGATCCATAGTTTTGACAACTTATAACCCACACTTTGGTGTACACATTCATAGAGCGTCTGTATAGCGTTTTGAGCGTTCTTTGTTAGATCAGGCTGAAATTCTTCATCTCAATGATATTTGCAAATGCAGAAACGGATAGAAATGCGACCAAAATACGACATATTTGCAGGAGGGATAGGTCCCTCAAAAATAAAAAGAAATATTTTCAAAACAATATGTCAGTATGATACTGAAAAAATCAGCTATTTACATTACTTTGGAATTTTGTCTTGCTCTTTAACCATTATTTTATAATAAAACATCGGCTAATACGTTACTCCTTAGTTACAAGGACGCCCGGTTTGCGTTCTCTTCACGTTTAAAACAACTTTGGAGAAACTAACACATATCGCACGCATTGCGTGCATAACGAACCTCTAGCGTTCGTCTAACGTCTGCATAACTTATCAACAACACGTTGGCGAACGTCGTGAAATTTTGAGCATGTTCAAAATTTCCCGACGCGCCCAACGTTCAACAACGCACACCAACGTGTGTCGACGTGTTTGTAATGTGTTACAAACGTGCCCCTAACTTATACAACGCACACCAGCGTATACGAAAATATTCCCACACGCTGGGCACACGTTGTGCTGTGCGTTATATTGTGACAGGGCCAAAACGTATTGCTTCTCTTACAAAACAAAAGAAAATGTTTCTCGTCTTCAATTGTATTGTATGTTCTCTTGTTGTTCTATAATTACGGCCTTTTTTTTCAATATTCGAGCGAATAATCACTTAATATAAAATGTGGGAGTTAGTAAACACAAGCAATATACTAGTACAAATGTATACGTGTCTGCGACGTGCAAAAAGCAAACAAAATGAAGAATCGTATTGCCGTTCTTCCAGTCTGCAGGAATAAATGCCCATTGTGCATGAAATATCTCCATATAGAGCTCTCGGTTGATGTATACAAACTTGCATACTTTATATGCATAGAAAATGTATGCCACAATAAACCGCCATCGGAAGCTAGAAAAAGAATAGAAACAGAATTGACAGTATAATCCACCGTATAGGTTATATACATCAGTACTGTGTAAAGTGGGTATCAAATGAGTATGAGCTGGAAGTTTAAGCAACCGGAAAATTGGATCTTGACAAAAAAGTTGATAGTAAGAGGGCAAATTATGTAAGACGTGACACGGGAACCACTGAAAATTTAGCCCACGAACAGAAGAAAACGGCCTCTTCAAAAAGTCCATATAAAATATTTCTCCGTCCTTGCAACGGGAAAGTGATGAATAATTATCAGGGGTTCGGGAAAGGATTTCAATTTATAATAAAACGTTCTGAAAATCTGTGTACAACATGTTTCATCCTTTCGGTAACGACTTTTCAACGAATTAAATTCTCATTATAGTACAAATAATGTCTTTTATTTTGTAAACATTAAAAAGAAAAAATCTAAGTAACTCATCAATGAAATAGACACATTTTTTATACAATGTAAATGAAATATGCATCTTTTTTTTTACAGATTATTGATTGACGTACAGGTAAACGCCCTTTATTCGATAGGTGAATATCAATCGATTGAATTGCATATATTTGACGTATGATTGATTGACACGATACGCCTAGATCGTGCACATTGTTTGTTTAGGTCGTTTTATGAAACGCGCAGGTGTTTCGAATTTTGCTGTAGCTAAAGTTATTGTATTTATTTGATTACTGATTGACTAAATGGGTCTTTGTCATTCATAAATTAATGGGTTAAATGTTGCAGTGATTAATTTAGAATTCTGAAATCTGCAAGATTCACCAGCTGCTTAAATTGAAGCAATCAATGCAATCACATAATTTTTTAAAATGAAACACATAATTTCTTGGAAAAGTCCATTAGGCCTATATGCAAATTTGAAAAGAAATTTTCCATAATGCCTGGTTGTTTAAAGAAGAATATTGACATATACATAATGCTAATGTACAAGTCACAGTTTCCACAAATGGGAAATTTCATTCATCTGAAACTTGCAGTGATATTTTAATAAAAAAAAAACAAAGCAAAACAAGACAATGCACAAACATAAACAAAAAAATAAAAAACAACATAAAAAAAAGATACAAACAAACAAACAAACAAAAACAAACAAACAAACAAACCAAAAAAAAAGCAAAACACAAAAAAGAATAAAAACACATCAAAACAACAAAACAACAAAAAATAACAAACAAAATCTACAATAAAATTTCTTTAAATGTTGAATCAAAATATATGTTTTTCTTTACTCTTAATTATTCTTTGATTATGATTATTTATCTGACATTATTGATAATTTGCTTATAGGGTTGAGTGCAAGGCAAATATGCTTTTTAATGAGATAACAATTATAATAAAAAAATAGGACAATAAGGAAATAACATCACCCCAAAACACCATATTTTACTTACAAGCATTAACACCCTCCCCTTTTTTATTTTCATACTAAGTTCAATATCAAAAACACTTGTCGTGTGTGTCATGTGGTGTTTCCTTAACATTCTTAAACAACTAGTGTGTATATAATAAAATTTGATTCCTTTTACCAATATGTTAAAAAAAATAACCGAAAGGGGGGAAGGAATCTGAGTATGAAAGAAGGTTTTGATCATTTTATAAAGCAATAAATTTTATTTTTTACACCAGTAGATAATTATTTCTAGCATTAATTTAGTTAAATGTTAACAACTGCGTCTTTTCTCGAATGGAGCGTAGCAAATGGACAGGAGAAAACTATATGTACTTACTCAGTCAGATATCCGGTTGATCAAAATTACTTACCTTTTAGATGAGGAATTCTTCAAAAAAATTTACTCAAAATCTGAAGTTCCATGATGGACGCGGTGGTTTTCGCAATTGTGAAAATGTTGTTAAAACAATGAAATACCGTATATACTTGGAACTATTGCATTTTAGTGAAGGCAGTTGATAATATTTATATCAGGTTTGCTAAAAGGGAGATCCGAGGTAGGAACTTTAAACCATTGAATAAGAGGTAACGTGGTTGTTATGTTGACCCGGAAGACGATATTTTGCATTTAGTAGACGAGAAAAAAGATCACACAGAATTCAGTTATGCTTGTGCGAGAAATCGTATATGCTCATTGGATGGGCCTTTCTGAAATTAATTTAGGGGCTCATTATGAAAAAAAAATTAAAAAATGTGCCAAAAAAGATACATTTTAGAAAATTCGTTGTCAAGGTTAATATAGGGGAGACAATTGTTTTGTGCTATCATTAAAAGGGTGTGGTCCACTTGAAAATGTAACTTTGAAATTGTGGTAGATTCATACATGACATAGTTTACAATTTATGTATTATTTTTTTGTTAGACAAAGCAACACGTGATTGACCAAGTGTTTATTTAATGTGACATTAAATTAACGTAATTGTGGCATGTTTGTATTGGTTGGAAAAGTTGGGAAAAAGGGGGTAATATGCGCGTTGATTTTGACATCGTTATTTGCTCATATCACAAGGTGGGTATGGAAAAGGATTGTCAGGTTTTGTTGTATCGTTCATTTCTCAATATTTTTATTTGGAAGGTCTACTAGTTTAATGTTTTTCAAAAATTTTTGCAGCTGTATAGTGGTATCACTGTTAACATCAACACTTCATGACAAATTCCATGCAGTAGAAGTTAACGAAAGCAAATGTATATCATTCATGGGCAAAGGTGTTAAATCGTCCAGAAATGTAACAAGATGTTGATGGCATATCCATCATATTGGGCCATAGTGTGCAAGTGAGGATTCAGTGGGCGCGTAAGCGTCTAATGCCCCCTTTCACAGTAATAGAAACATATAAGTTGTTTGGAATTCTGTATTAAACTAACAATATACCCATTATTTTAATCTTTATTAATTGTATGTGAAAAAGAAATATTTATAGTGTTTTAATTGAAACCCCCCCCCCCAAAAAAAAAAAACGCTAGACTGGACAGCTTCACGAGAATTTGGAACCTGACTTANATCCGCCCCTTCTATGATCTTTTCAGTTGTAGATGTTCCATGACTAAGTAATTCCCCTCCCCAAAAAACCCCAAACAAACAGACAAAAACATGAAGTAAAGATAAAATAAAACAAGTTTCCCAAAGAGAAACAAAACATAAACAACCAAAAACAAAACAAGAACAAAAAAATAAATAGAAAAAAATAAATAGATAAATAAAAGTATAAAAAAATATAAAAGAAACCAGCCATCCTCCCCAGAAAAC
Source organism: Modiolus philippinarum (assembly GCA_002080025.1). Taxonomy (NCBI): domain Eukaryota; kingdom Metazoa; phylum Mollusca; class Bivalvia; order Mytilida; family Modiolidae; genus Modiolus; species Modiolus philippinarum. The sequence goes on along the minus strand of MJUU01033297.1, from coordinate 184,848 downwards.
CCAAAAACGAAAACAAAAAACTACGTATGCTTAATAGTGTCATGTTTACACATTTTATTTATTTTTATTTTTAATACTATAATCTGTCAAATTTACACTTTTTTTCTGTAAAATTTACACTTTTTTCTGTAAAAATTACACCTTAATCTGTAAAATTTACACTTTTTCTGTAAAATTTACACTTTATTTATACTTTATTTCATTTCATTTCGTTAAAGCCAGATACGATCTCGTTATAACTAGATACTTTAGTTGTTATAACTTGATTCTACGTCATTAAAAGTAGATAATATGTCGTAAACGAGAAACTTTTTAAGTATTTGCACCAATATATATATATATATATATATATATATATATA
>MJUU01033297.1:153149-173685 GCA_002080025.1 Modiolus philippinarum | reverse complement strand
GCAGGTTTTTAGAACATAGACCGAAAAGGGAAGACATAACCAGAAAAGTTTCTGTTTTTGTCTTTAGATTGCAAGCCTTTTTTAATAATATTTATCTATATCTTTAGGGTCGATTCAATAAATGTGACCCTCTTGACGCGGTCAAACGGCGTTATGTTACTGCTTTGTTGATATTTTTATTTATTGGCAATATGTACATTTTTCTCTTTGATCTTCCTGACTGATATTGTCAGTATCTCCGTACTGACCTGATACAAGAAAATATCAGGCAATGACGTTATGAATATGACGTCATGGCTCTTATGACGTTGCCGATAAAAACAATAATGGTAGTTTTCAAGGTCTCGACAGAAAATATCACTAGTATCACAGCTCGTCCTATCGGACTCTCCGCGATACCGTGATATTACCTGTCTCGACCTTCGAAACTATCATTATTCTATATGTACAAGATCTGGCAGGTTCTTTGTAAAACATGACTAAATGTAACATTCTGTATGAATATGCACAGTGTTTAGTCTCTTTCCTTTCACATTTGATGACAATGTGTTTGCTTTAGCACAGAAGCTGATAAAAGATATTCACGTTACAAACATATTAATAATTCATTCCATTTTGTAGAGTGTATAGTGGAGAAGTTGAAGTGTATGGGTTATCCTGGTAAGTATAGAGATATTAGTAGCAAATAATGAAGAAGTTATAAGACTTTCAGCGTGAAGCAAAACCGCTGAAAATTGAGTCAGTTAAAAAATGGGTCTCTCTTAAGAGTCTTTGTAAAATATTTTCCTGAAAGGAACCCCCAATGAGACCCCCATGATAGTAACTGTAAATATATTGGTTATGGTAAGAATAACGGTGATAAGTGAAGTGATAATGGTTGTGGGTGTAGGGTAAAAGTTGTTAGTGTAGAGATATTGGTAGTAAGTGTAGTAGTCAAAGTCGTAAGTGAATATCTCATGGTGAGTTTTTAGATACATACAATTATATTGATTGACAAAGTATGTGTTTTGTAGAAATTTACTGATTTTATCAAACTTTTAACCTTTTAAAATACTGTGGTTTCTTTCCGTATATGGTAGATGTCCTTGGTACTGGATTTGGCCTCTTATTTCAACATTTTTGGTAATGAGTACTTCTTTTTGGACTACTCTTGAATTATAGCTTTCCATAATTCCTAAGACGTTGATTGGTCACAAGACGTCACGTGTCGACCGTGTATATTCCATATCGGATGACGGCGTAACTGTACGTTTTTACACAAATTTTTTGACAATGTACTGGACTTTCGGCAGGATATAAACATTACACAGTATGTAAATGACCTAATATGGTATATACATGATCAGTCAATTAAATATTGGGCTCGAGCTGCGCTCTCGCCCAATATGAAATTTACTGACCGTGTTTATACCATATTAAGTCAATTACAGACAGTTTAATCTGTATTACTTTTTTGCAATTTTTGTATTTTGAAACATTGCATATGTGCTTCACTATCATATTTTTTGATAAAGTTAAATATCAGTTAAATCACGTGTTCTGTTAAAACTTACTGGGTATTTTTTTTTATTTTATCTGCCATTTTTCTTTTTCTCTTGTCCCAGTCTGACACGGATGAAGATCCTTAGTGAGCGAAACGTTTGGTTCTTTCTTTTAATCTTTTATACTTCTGGTCGGTTTTAATTTCCATCTTGATATATTATTACCTATTAATTGTGGATTAACATGCCTATATTTATTTTCATATTACTTTATAGACATTGCGCAACACTTTGTTTTATGATATTGGAAGTAAGTGCCAAGGTCTTGATGCTTAACGTAGAGGTAGTAGCGGTAAGTGTGAAGGTCATGTTGCAGTGTAAAGGTCATAGTACTAGGCATAGACGTCATGGTAGTTAGTGTAGGGGTCATGGTGGTAAGTGTAAAGTAAGTGAAAACCGAACCGTCAATCCAAAACGAATAATCCAAGGACAATGGCAACATCGGAAACAACAAAGAAACAGACACACAACATGAGTACGGCACAGAAAAGAAAAAATGAACACACACACACACACACACACACACACAAAGATGAACAACACGGAGTCAATAAAAAAGACCATGGGTGAAATCAGGTACTAAGTTTAGAGATAATGAAGTAACCGAGAGAGCTCATTGTAGTTAGTGTAGAGGTCATGGTGGAAAGTGTAAAGGTCATGTTTGTAAGTGAAGAGATAATAGTAATTAGGGTAGATGTTTTGGTGGAAAGTTCAGAGGTTATGGTGTTTATTGTTTATGGGATGTTGATAAATGTTAATGTAATGATGGTATTTGTTGTGATAATTGTTTTAATTATTGAAGAAGTCATGGTGTCAATATGAGGTTATGTTGGTAAGTGTAAAGATAATTTTAGTAAGTGAAGAGATAATGATGGTAAGTGCAGAGGTCATGATAGCAAGTGTAAAGGTCCTGGTAGTAAGTATAGAAGTTAAGGTGGCAAGTGTAGATATTGCAGTAGTTGTAGAGAGAATAAGTCATGGTTGTAAGTGTAGTAAAGGTCAAAGTCTTTAGTGTTGAGATCATGTTGGCAAGTCTAGAGGTCATGGTAGTATGTGTTGAGGCCTTGGTGGCAAGTGTAAAGGTCATGATGGTTAGTATGCAGTCAATGTCGTTCAGTGAAGAGATAAAAGTAGTTAGTATAGAGTTCATAATTGTACTTGGTTTAGAGGTCATAACTGTACTTAGTGCAATTGTCTTAATGGCAGTAAGTTTAGAGATAACTATGGTGAGTGATGCCATGGTTGTAGGTGTAGAGGTCATGTTGGTGTGCGTGGAAGCCATTGTAGAAAGTGTAGAAATACTGGCGTTAAGTTAAGGGGTTATCATAATAAGTGTAGAGGTCACTGTGGTAAGTGTAACAATCATGTTGGAAAGTGTAGAGGTTATGATGGTTAGTGTACAGGTATTGTCGGTCAGCGTAGAGATAATTGTAGTTAGTATAGTGGTCATAATTGTACTTGGTGTAGAGGTCATAACTGTATCAAGTGCAATGGTCTAAATGTCAGTAAGTTTACAGATAATTATGCTGAATGTAGAGATAATGGAGTAAATGTAGAACTCGTTGTAGTAAGTGTAGAGGTTATAGTGGTTACTGTGAAGGTCAAGGTGTTAAGGGTAGAGATAAAAGTAGTAAGGGTAGAGATAAAAGTAGTAAGTGTAGAGCTTATGATTAAAAATGCAGAAGTCGTGGTGATTAGTGTATAGGTCATGGTGATAGTGTAAATTATGATGGTAATTGTAGCGATAATAGTACTAACTAGTTTAGAGGTTATGTGTCATATTTAGCGGTCATATTAGTAAGTGAAAAGGTAATGATTGAAGGCGCAGAGGTCATGATGTTAGCGTATAGGTCATGGTGGTAAGTGTATAGGTGTCGGTGGTTATTGTAATGTTGAAGTGTAAAGAGTAGATATTGTGGTAGGCGTAGAGTTAATGGTTATAAGAGTAGAAGTCATGGTAGTAAATGTAAAGGTCAAACTATATAGTGTTGAGGTCATGTTGGATAGTGTAGAGGTCGGATTGGTATGTGCTGAGGCCATTGTTGTAAGGGTAGAGTTAAAATCTTGGTAAGTGTCGATGTCGTGTTGGTAATGTTGCAGTCATGATGGGTAGTGTGGGGTCATGGTGGCAAGTGTAGACGTCATTGTGTTAAATGTAGAGATAGTGTTGGTTCGTGTTGAGATAATTGTGGTAGGGGTAGAGGCCATGTCGGCAAGTGTAGATGTCATGGTTGTAATATTAGGGTCGCAATTGGTAGTGTGTGGTCATGGTTTTAAATGTACATGTAATGGTAGTATAAGTATTGAGATAAATTACATTATGATGAATTACAGCATAAAAAGTATAATTTACACAATAACTGATAGACGATGGTTAAAAAAAGTTGACTATATCATTAGATTTTCTGATAACATTAAAGCCAAGGATGATTACAAAAGCTTTGTTTTTTTACCAGAGGTGTAAGACTTGGACCAAAACTTGTGACATTGAAGTAATACAATATAAAAAGTTGCTTGCATGCACATACCACACTTAATACGGGGTAATAACAAAATTACCGAATAGAGTGGTCAAGAGCCGACGTCCATGAGACAAAAAGACAAATCAGGTGGAAACCACCGGTAAAATGGTCGACAAAAATGGTCCTGACTTGGTACAGTATTAATAAATGTATAATGATTATCTCATGTATAATCTGTTTGTAATTTTAATATAATTATGAACAATACCGGTATTCTGGATTGATTAGCTATTTAAACAATCAAACAGTACATGAATAACATAATAACAAAGTAACTGTAAATTTAGTTTCTGCATATGGCCATTTCGACAACTAATGTCTCTTCAGCGCAGATCAAATCAATCTTTTGGAAGAAAATCAACCAAAATATGTGTAAAGACTTATTGAGAAAAAGTTACCAATAGGATCCGAATGAAAAGGCAAAATTAACTAAACACAGAGCTATGCAAGAGGGGGATACTCCATAGGTTAAAACAAATTTTCTAAGATCTATATACTGTAAATTTCCAAATAAAATAGGTCTTTTGGTTCAGTATCGAAGTACTGACTACTGGGGTAGTGAATATCCTCCAGGAGTAATAGTCCCCTAGCAGAGGTATCGCCCAGTGGTAATATATGACGTAATACTAGCTAATATAGCAGTCAACCAGAATGAGAGGTATTTTCCTCGAAAATATTTAGAGGCATTTTTAAAATCCAGTTTCTCTTTTGAAATATAAATGAAATCTCTAAAGTGCATAACGGAATGGAAGCAAAATGCTGGTTTACTAATTTCATATGAATTTTGCCAATCCATGTAGGCTTGCCGGGATTTAATGGACCACCAGGATTCCCAGGACCAAAGGGCGGTCATGGTATGTATTGTTCTTTTGTAGCAATGAAATCAATTTCTGACAAAATGTCTAAAGCTTTTGATTTAAGTAATAATGGTAAAAACAATGATATTCTGCCACATTTTCTAATGGAGGAAGATAGTTCTGTGCTATAATCTAAATTGATTTGCCATCGATTTTGGAAATAGATATGTGCTTACCAATTGAAAAACGATGAAAAGTAAATTTTTCGATGTACATTAAAGGTAAACTTAAAATACTCTTAAAACTTTAACCAAATACCTATTACCCATTTGTGTATAACAACCCGATGGTACTAAAAAGAATATGAACTCTCATGTTATGTTTATCTTCGTTGTAAAATTCTGTAATTGTTATTTTTAGTTTGAAATATTCCACTCTTTTAGGTGCATATAACTGATATTGATATTGAAAAATGATATTTGTATTAAATATTTATATAACCTGCATATTATTTAGAAAAATTATATTTTCGTGAATATAAGGGGTTTTCAAGAGTTTTGGATGTTGACGTTTCTGTCAAGAAAAAAATACACTCTATCATTAATTATTATTCAAAGTTTCATTCACAAAGTTTGGGCCTGCCAACCCGTAAAAGACGTGAATGCTGCATTTGTAATCGAATAATCTTTGCTCAATGTATCTATAAATTCTGTATGCTAAAAGCATCTATCTGTACAAATAATCTTGTATGAGTGCATGCATATCAACTTGCAATGGTGAAGACCGTACGATGACCCCTAGATGGTTTGTTTCGGGTGTTAACCTGGGGATGGGATGTTGTCTCCTTGACATTTACCCCATTCTTTTCTTTTTCATAGTAGGGTGCCCATGGTTTAAAAAGACGCTTAGTTTTCGAGTTTTGGTTAACGGAATCACACACGGGATTATTGTCGGGGTAAATTTGAGTATAAATTAACTACATTTCCATTGAATGTGAGTTAACTTTGCCTATTTCCGAAATATTCTAGTTTGAACGGAAATACCAATACAAAATGTACATATGTTCCAAAAATCATTGATGTATTACCGGCCGTTACAGAGAAATCAACAAATTAATCACTAAAATTTGAGTAAAAACTTCAAAATTTCGGTTGATGTGCCAACCTCTCAGTTGGTAATTTGCCTTATGGTGTATAACGCGAGGTAACTCTATTCATTTTTTCTGAAAAGTACTTGTCAAACCCAAGTCTAGTAAAATTACGTAAACCTTTTGACAATTTTATGTTCGTTGCGTTTTGAATTTCCAAGCACGTGTATTTATTTTCACGTTTTAAATGACATTTTCATATAATTTAAGATAATATTATAGGGTTTTGTTCCAGCTGCATTGGGCTATGTGCTATGTGCATTTTGACGAAAATTGATTTAGTTATACCAGTATCAAAAATGCGATTTATTTCAACTAAACATTTGTTAATTGTTAAGAAGTTAGGCTTAAAGTTACATTTAATGTTTACTCTAAAGAATCGTCTTATAAAAATTATATATTTTCAATTCTTAATACCCGAAATAACCACTTGTATTATGAAGGTGCAAATATGAAAAATGACAGACCTTTAAAACGAAATGCCAATTTTGGAACTTGTTGAATAAAGACAAAAGACAAAATATTATAAAAAGTAAAACACACGAACTATCCACATAAAATTCACATGATTATTCAAATTTTGTTGCAGTTTTATATGTGAAATAAAGCTAAATTTAAGTAGCATCAAAATTTTCTTAATTTCAGTAACTGACCTTTGACCTTATTTTAAATAAAATGTGACTATAGCCAATAACTACGACAGCGCCATGGTCTCCTCTTTCCAAACAGAAAAATCGTCTCGTGGGCACCCTACTAATAATGAATAAATTTATCATAACAGTGAATTATTAAAGATTTCTATTCTTGTAGGCAGTTTTTTTTACTTTAGACCTAAAAAGTGAATGACGTTTTCGCTAAATATTGTATTCGCCTATTGCTTTTGAAACTTTGACATTCTTTCAAATGTTAACTTTCGAGGTTAAAACACTGAAGAGGTTTTTCTAGACAGAAGATAATTATACTCCACTGGATTTATATAAATTAAATATTGTGAAATATATAATAAGTCGATCAATCAGCCAATCAGTTCAAATCTAAATACCGAAGTTACTTTGAATTTTAATTCTGCATATGCGCATTTCGACAACTTATGTCTCTTCAGTGCAGATAAAATCTAAACGTTTAAATAATTGATGACGTTGTTATACCAAATCTAAAGGAGTATTTCAATTGAAGTTTCATATGTAAGAAGGCTATCATAGTCAACGGAAATTATGTCCTTAGCTAGCTGTCAGTAACTGCGAGCATTTGTCCGGACAGTACCTGTGTGTATTGTCTTCATGTTTTATGTACTTCATTGTAAGGGTACTCGTCTTGATAAGTTGGACTTTTTTTTCTAGTTTGATTTCTACTGTGAGTCTTTTTGTGTATTTATTTTTTAGCCATTCACCACACACAGGGGAAGGGTTTGGATCCAAGAAAACGAGTTTAACCCCACCGCAATTTTTGCGCCTGTCCCAAGTCAGGAATATGTTGGTGATTGACTTGTCCGTGTCTTCTTATAAAATTTTTGTTTCTTGATATTTGGGTTAGTGGATGTGGTATGTTTCCATTGATTTATCCACTTTTTTTTACCCATTTGGGCCATTTAGGGCTTGCTATATGGTGTATGGTGTGAGGTTCCTCACTGTGTTGAAGACCGTACGGTGACCCCTAGATGCTTTGTTTTGGGTCGTTTTAACCTGGATATGGGATGTTGTCTCCTTGACATTTACCCCATTTCCCTTCTTTTTGATGTTTGGAAGACCGTAAACTCAAAGATGTTTATAAAATGGTAGAGAGCAAATAACCATGCTCAAAAATGTCAAACGATTACAGAACCTTTTTGATTGTTTGCTCGGTCCCAGTAGAATGGTTTTACCGGGGTCTCATACAGATTAAGCCTAGATAGTCATTCAATTTTCTCTGCGATAAAAGCTTGTCACAAGGTGAACTTTTCTATGGAAATATTTGCCGTTGATTGGATTTAACATACAGACAAAATAGATATATATTTTGTTTATATATTCAGAATTCAGAATTCAGAATTACAGTGCACATTAATTGTAATTAAAGACAAGTTTGCTTTGTTTATTATGTATAGGAGAACCGGGTGATATGGGACGAAAAGGAGAACCAGGAAGACGTGGTGTTAAAGGTATGAATAATATAAAGTCTTAAAAGAATAAAACACGTGTGCCTTGTAGCCCATTAGTCGTTTATACAAATAATTTTATTGTACAACCACATGGATACAATGGGTTTGACCAACAACAATATGATAAGACATCAAACAAGTTTAACAGTTGAAAAGAAAATATTAATTTTTGAATAAACAATTATATGTAAAAGTAGCAACACGGTTCACAAATAATTTGTGATATATCTTGTTTTATTTTTTTCTGCGTTATTGCGTAAAGCCAATGTAAATCATTTTATCAGAATTTTCTTGTCAAATGTCCACAACGATATCGATGCTTCGTTGATTAAGCATCGAGTTATTCAAATTACAAAGTAGCCTATTCAAACTCGACTTTCATTATACTTTAAGCTTGCATGAACGCTTACATACCGGGCAGAACGATTATTTATTCAGGTTTCATTGCCGTTGTACAGATATAACATGCGACCACAAACATATTGCATTACTTTATTTTATTGCCACGTTTCACAAAATTTTCAAGGGACATAAAAGCAAAACCCCTTGCACCAGTGAACCCAAAATCGAACTTGAGAGCTTTAAGGTTAACAAATTGAAGACCTTGTGTTTTTCGTTCACATGTAATCAGTCTGATCGACGGACAGACGGACGAACACCATGAACACACGCCTTAGGATAATAACGTATCATAAGTGACATCACATCGCTTAAACTTTAATACTAGTACTACTTCTACATAATACACATGAAAAAGATAATTAAAACTTGTGGTAATTTGTAATGACACTTTATTGTGACCTGTTTTTTTTCAAAATTATGAAAAGAAAATAGGGGTCAACAGGCAAATCAATTTTAGAGTTTTGGGAAAATGGCCATACAGCTCATTATTGCAGTTGGGGTTAACATATGTGTTATGGTCTCATGTTCATTTTCCCCATATTCTTTCGTAAAATATCAGAATGTCTAAAATTGTTCTTGCGATTCAAAAATTAGGTTCATTTCACCTTAATCAAATTAATGTAGTCCATGATGATTTTTTTAAATGTTGTTGTCATATTTGAGATAGCACAAGGATAAAACAAATTTGTTTACGTATTTGAAAACAACAGGCCCAGACTTTTAATTTCAGCTTCGGATATATAGACGATGTACTACTTTTTAATAACTCAAGATTTAAAGAATATTTACATCGAATCTACCCCAGTGAATTTAAAATTAAAGAGTCAACCGATACACCCAATTCTGCCTCATACTTCGACCTTTTGTTATACATGGACATCTGAAATCTAGGTTATATGACAAACGTGATGATTTTGACTTCCCAATTGTGAACTTTCCCTTTCTCAGCAGTAATATACTTACCTCCGCGGCATATTGAGTGTATATTTCACAACTAATTCGCTACTGTGGAGCTTGTAGTCCATACAGCGATTTTGTGGAAAGAGCAAATGCACTGTCCCAAAAACTGCTGAGTCAGGGCTATGTTTTGCCGTTGTTACTTTCGTCCCTTTAGAAATTTTATGGCGGTCAATACGACATCATAGATAAATATGAAATATCGGTGTCACAAATGAAAACTGACATTTTCAGCTAGATTCACGTCTTCCCGGATTTGACATTACCGATTCTGACTTTACCCTGGATTGAACCACTGACAGTATGACGGGTGCTGTGTACAGAGCAGGACATGCTTAACCTTCCGGAGCACCCGATATCACTTTTTAGAGTTCATACTGTTAGTGCTTTAGTTTTATTGTTGTATTTGTAGTGTTTGTGTTTTGTGGTTGTGTAGCGTCATTGGTCTTCCGTCTTCTGGTGTTCTTGCTTTTGCCTTGTATCTCGACTTTGATGTATGTAATCTTGTTCTTTGTTCCTTCGGTATTCCACTGCCGTTGTTTTGATTAGAAAAAAAAATCTTACCAATAACGTTCATTTATTCAAAACTAAAAAGTGTGTTTATATACTTTATCAAGGTACATTTGAAGTTTGAGATTTTAAAGAAGACGTTAATGACAGTTTTGATGACTTCCTGACTAAATATTTTTCAACAATGTGACAGTTAATTATGAAAACCACATGGCAGTTTCTCTGAAAAATATAAGCATGTATTTTGATATTATTCCTCGATTATCTATTTACAGTTTTATTTTTGATTTGATTCAAGCAGAATAGAGAATGTTCATTTAAAAGTCCCTCTTCCAGCTGCTGTTCTGATAAGAAATTGTGTCGCAAACATACTCATCTTCCCGTATAGAGCTTTAAGAAAAAAGGCAATGGATAATGTACGTATTTATCCAAATGAAGAGGTAATTTGACCTTTGCAATACCAAATCTAATTTGAAGAAAGGTCGGCTGTAACACCTACAACCAGTGAATAATGTAGCTCTAGCTGATACTCAAAACATAAAGTTAAGGATATACAATAACTAAACACTATATAAATTGAAATTTGAAATTTGGACAGATGGTTTCCGCTAGTTTTTTGGTACTCAGGGGACATAACAAGCTGCGAACACAAAACAATTGAACAAATGTTTAAATCTATGCAATGTTTGTATACAAAATCATTTTGGTTTTGCGAAAATTCAGCATATTCCAATACGGATTTTCATTTTAAGGGAGAAAGTAGTTGTATAAATAGTCATATACGATATAGCTCATCTAAATGAATTTTTAGATGTTTGAGCTTTAAAACTATTTCATAGTTAGAAAATTTTCGTGTGTCTCATTTTAATGCTAATTAAAACAAAACACTAGAAGTCTGAAACGGCCATTTTTTGAGTCTGAATCAGTCTGACATTTATTGAAATAGTCTCGACTGGTCTTAAATTTTACTAACAGAGTCCCAACCTATCTCAATTAGTCTTGCCCAAAGTCTGAATCAATTTGACATTTACTGTAAAAGTCTCGACTAGTCTTAAATTCTACTGAAAGAGTATCAAAATATCTGAATTAGTCTGGAATTGCACTGAAAATGTCTCGCCCGGTCTCGACCAGTCTGGACTTGTACTGCATAGTATTGACCTGTCTTGACCAGTCTAAACCTGTACTTGAAAATGCTCGACCAGTCTCGACCAGTCTGATTTAGTACTGAAAAAATCTCGATCTGTTTGAAACTGTCCGACCAGTCTGATTTAGTAATGAAAGAATCTTGACCTGTGTTATAAAAAGGAGAAAAAGTAATATGACATGTTTAGCATTCAACATTAAGTGAAAATGCCAAAAAAAAAAACAAAACAAAACAAAACATACAAACAAACAAACAAACAAAAAAAAAACAAAAGAAACAAAATCATCTTTAATGCTTTACATACCTCATTTTGATGAGTACACTGAACACCAGGAATGTTATAAACATACTTATATGGGCTAAATAAGATATGGATGTGACATTGTTCCAAAATTCGAAATGAATTCCACTCAAATCGGTGTTAGGGGTCGTATTGAACTTACCATGATGTAAGATCTAAGCTCATTGTTGAAGGCCTCATGGTGACTTCACGATGATGAACAGCAAAAACGTTTTTTAATTGCTTGGTTTTATTATGCATTTGTAGCTCTTTATCTCATGTGCATTTACTGCATATCCTTTCATTGTTAAATTATAAAATAAGCCAAGCCAACGGTTAAATTATCATAATTCAAAATATAATTGTAACGTTCATTTTCATTGGTTAACGTCATGAATAGCAAACGGAAATATTTTTCGATATTTCCCTTTGCCCATTAATCCACTCTGCAAAAATATAGTGCAGCAAATAAAGAGGTCGTTAACATGGATAACGCATTTTTTAACGTCCCATATTGGAATCATAAGGATTAAACACTCATTTTTAGGAAATTATGTATGCATAAACTCCGGCAGCTCACTCACAACCTTCGGACTTTATTCAGTTTGTGAGTGAGATGCCGGAGTTTATACATAGATAATTTCCTAAAAATGCGTGTTTAATCCTATAAAATCGTCCAAGTGATGTATTCTTAATAATAGAAATCCTTCCTTGCATGCATCTAGAAATTTTTTTCGAAATAAAAATAAATAATTCTTTCCTCAAAAATAATAGTAAACAAATATTTTCATGTTTAAGTCAAGCCAAAAATATCTGCATATGTGTATAATCTTACATAATCTAAATATAATAGGAGAAAAATATAAATAAAATGCACCTATTTAATTATTTATATAAATTATAAATTCATTTCAAACATTTATTTCTGATATATTCTGTAAATTGTTTATTATTGCATATTGCAAACTCATTTGAACTAGTAGGTGAGTTGTTCCAAGAACTTATGCTGCTGATAAGAGATTACTCCTTGAAAAACGTGTACAGCATATTAACGAAATTTCCTGTTTATTATGCACTTTTGGTAGTATGTATTTTGTGTCATTGTGTTCTCATCTTGATTGTACTGATAAATTGACTAAAAAAGTTGATTATAAATTGACTAATTTTTTTCTAAAAAAAATAAAAAGAACAACAGGAAACACTTACAATGACGGGAAAAATACAGTTACATGCAACAATGTACCAAGGAACCGCACAAAAAATAATAAAAGACAAAGACAAACGTAATCAACGATAATACCTGGATTTTCGTAGTGCCGGTGTTATACAGCCATTCCCCCCATACCATCCCCCGGGGGAAAAACTGGATCTATCCTATTATTTCCCCTAGGAGATTCTGGATCAGAGCCATTTTTCCCGCGGAAAAACTGGATTACTTGTTCATATTGCAGATTTTCCCCCCATGCTAAAATTTCCCCCGTTAATATGGATCTGAATGTTTAATGTACATCCTATCTCGAAAATAATCTGCATTTTGTATATGACACTGATTTAATTATTTGTCTATGAGTTTGATCACATACATTTTGTATTCAACAAAAACGTGGTTAGATAATTGTGCTTTCCGTCTGTCCATGTGCTTGAAATTCGTTTTCGAACCCCTTTATTAGCCTTCATCTACTTATTATCAAGCACTGTCCCTTGGTGCCCTTTGCAGACGAGTTAGCTCTTATTGCTATCTCGCCTGCATTAGGCACGAGATTGGTAACCCTAGGCTTGAAGCCTACATAACGCTTTCTTATGTATATAATCGAAAATATTTTATAAGGCATAAGGACGACAGAAAAATATTAAACATGTTAATAATTATCATCATAATATTTATAAATGCATATTTATTAATTCGCAGAAACCTCGCCATGGTTGCACTTGAGTGCATTCATTCTTATTTGTTTATTTATACACATGAGCATGTTTATTGTCATGTTGAATTATATTCTGTTTTTCTTTTTTGTTTATATGTAGTTTTGTATTATGCCCATTGAGGCCCATTCTAATAGACAATAAAATATTCTTCTTCTATTTTGAATATTTCTCCTTGTAGTGGCCAAGCAAACAAAAACACATAGAAATAACTACACTAACCATGCATACGTTTTGATTATTTGGCGTTGGTCATTGAGGGTACTTTGGGTTGACCATTTAGAGGTACCTTTTATTGTATTTAGGGTCAGCAAGACAAAGGTAATGGTCGAACAATCTTTAAGTTTTTTTTTTAAGTAAAATTTTGTTTTTGTAGTACAAGTACAGAATCAACAATGAAAGGAAATGGATTAAATGCACTCGAGACAAAGTCTCTATAAACATGGTAGAAATTTTGTTATGCTGTACACGTGTTTCAAGGAGTTGCCGCTCATCAGCAGCATTACAAATGATCAAATAATATGGAAAGCCGTAATCCAAAATAAGGAAAAAAAGTACCTATCAACAAAACAAAAGGAGGCTATAATCCAGTATCAAGGACATTCCCTATGTGCAATACACAAAAACTAAAACCTCGGTAATTTAATGCTTTAGAACTCTGACAAAGACATTAAATTTCCAAAAATGGAACAACGTTTTTTTTCACCTTGTTGCTCTTTACTCATAGTAGGTTAAGCTGGCCCTAGCATCAGTTTGTGCGGAATTCACTTGTATATTCAATTGGTCGTGGATGTGGAATCGTCAACAACAAATTAAACTGGCAAAGTACCCTTACAATCATGAAAAGCTTTCTTTAAAGCTTTTCATGGCTATTTATACCTTAGAATAACCCATATTTAATTGCTGGGGAGAAAAGAAACTGTTGATGAAAACGTCGCAAATATTATCGATGACGTCGGGGAAAGACTGGCTTATATGATAAATGAGGGGGAAATCTGGACTGATCCAGTTTTTCCCATCAAAAGTTGACGGTGGGGGGACTGGATCGTGCCTATTTTTCCGGGGGAAATTAGAATTGATCCAAAATTTCCCCCGAAAAGACTAGCATGGGGGAAAATGGCTATGTGACACCGGTACCAAGTATACCTAAAGTACTTGAGAACCGAACCGTCAATCAAAAGAACGAACAATCCATGGACAATGGCAACATCGGAAACACTGAAAAACAAGGACGCCACTTGAGTACAGGACAAAAAAGAAAAATGAAGACACAGGCACAGATTAAAAACACTGACCCAATAAAACCATGGGTGAGATCAGGTGTACCGGTAGAGTAAGCATCTCCTGCTTCTTATAAGCCACCCGCCGTGTTGAACATGTCAACTCCGATAGTAAAGTAAAATCCGATAGAGGAAAAACAAACTTTAGTTGTAGAGGGACAGATCTGGGAAACAGATATCCCATAGCGATCCACAATATTGAATATTTAGTAATGTCAAATGAATTTCTTGAGGCAGTCATAATCATATTTAATATCTCAAAATTATATATACTTGCTGATTCCTGTAGACTGAGTATATTGTTAAGATTTAACTATTGACAGGAATATAGGCAAGTAGATTGTCTTAAACTCCATTTGTACTGCAGATAAATCTTGCACTGCAAGGCCAATGAATTCCATTGTT
Organism: Modiolus philippinarum; assembly: GCA_002080025.1. Lineage (NCBI taxonomy): Eukaryota > Metazoa > Mollusca > Bivalvia > Mytilida > Modiolidae > Modiolus > Modiolus philippinarum. The sequence continues at coordinate 158,640 of MJUU01033297.1, read as the reverse complement.
CGAGGTAGAGAATGTTGCAGTACTGGTCGAGACAGGTTGAGACTTTTTCAGTGCAGGTGGGAAAGAATAGCTAGAAGGCTTAACATTGATTTTTGTTTTATGCGTTAATACTGAAATTTCTTATTGTTTTCACTTTAGGTCAAACTGGAATAAAAGGACCAAACGGTGATACAGGTATGTAAAAAAGCCTTGATGATGCAAGTGAAATGTTTCTCCGTCGAGAAGGAAAAGAAGCAACATTTTTCAGATCTAACTAAATAATGATGTAGAATGATTTGACGACATGTAATCCTTTAACATTCTGTTTGGTATAATACATGGCACATTTTGTGAAATAAAACTTGTGTTTAGGATAGTTATACAAATAATATAATGATAAAGGGCAAGGTAACAATGGTTTACCTGGTTTGGTCATAAAAGTTGGGTTTTTTCAATATGCAAACGGACAAAATGAAACGTGTTAACGAAATGATTGAATTTTTGTTGATCGCAAAAGTTTCTTTTCCAGTTGCTTCAAAATGTAGATTTTTAATACAAAGTGATAAAAGGGCTTTTAACAACTTCATCATGAACCCACATATCGCCGTATATATGTCCAATACATTCCATAAAGCCAAAAATTTACCCATACCTGAACCATATGAAGACGAAAATTTTATGATTTATCTTTAAATTCCCGTAGTTCAATTGTCCATCGAACTCATTGTGCATTTGATTTCCCATATTAAAAGAATGATAACAATTATTTTATTTCCCTTCTTCACAATGAACCACATTAACGGTATATGGATTTCCAAATGTTTTGATTTTTATTTCCCTTCTTCACAATGAACCATATTAACTGTATAAATGGATTTCCAAATGTTTTGATTTGATCTGCATTGAAGATACATGAGTTGTCGAAATGCACATATGCAGAAACTAAATTAACAGTGACTTCGGTATTTTGTTATTAACATGATTTTAGAAAGTTTCCAATAGCCACACTATCACTTTTTAAAGATATTTGAATAATTCCGTTCTCGAATCTGTATATGTAAATAGCTGTAGTAGCTATATGAGCATGTCTCTGACAAAATTTGAACATAAATGTTCTCAGATTCGCATCAGTTATCTTCAATGATTGTTTGAATATGAGTGTTCAATATGATTCAAAATACCCGACAATGTCACCCTAACCCAACAAAAATCTGAACAAAGTTGACAAATGTTGAATGAAAATGATACTTTGTTTTCTGTATAAAAGATATGAGATATATATCATAACATACAAACAATACAATTTAAGGCTAGTAGTAAAAATAGAATTAAAAATCAGTAAAATATTTGTGAAAATTTGGGATTTCAATTATTTCAAAAATTTCCAGCATTCACAGTAAATTGTCTTATCTATCAAACACGGAGTATATGTTTGAAAATCTGTGATTTAGTTGTTCTAAATACTATAAACTGGCCACCTTTATGTACAAAATTTTTTGTGATACAAATTTCAGAAATTGCCACACCATAAAATGTTAAAATAGCACTTCTGCAATTATTTTGTTATTCAAATCGAAAAAAGCACCAAAACATTAAGTCCTCATAATATGCTATCTATTAAATGTGGCCTTTTATATTTTACAAATGATTACCATGGAATTAGATTTTTCAATCAAAAGAAAATACAAAATGGCAATTTTGGATCACTAATATTTCCCTTTTTTCCTTTTCTAACTTAAAACAGTTTATGCATATTGTAAAAATTGTAAACCCCTCTGTAGAATTTCAAAAATTACTTTATTAATTTAATTTGAAAGTAATTTTTTGGCTGCGAAATTTTTGTGTATAGCTTTCACTTTTGTAGAAATGCCGCCTTCCAACCTTGATAATAGTGTTTTTGATATTGGTCTCTGTCGTGTGATGGTATAAAAGCAAAAAAATATATAAATAAATAAACAAAATAAAATAAAACCAAACAAAACAACAGACAAACAAACAAGCAAAAAAACACAATTTTTTTTTAAAGTTTCATCAAGAAATATCAAATTAATATTAAAAGTCGATGCTTGCATGAATTATTTCAACATCTTATCTAACATTTCTAATAAAAACGTCAATTGTAAGTGTAGAGGTTAGTGTTTTTGTAGCCCAAGACTCCAAAAAGACGTTATTTGTATAAAATTACTTTCATTGTAAATATTTCCCATGTGGTTTTCATTTGATAACATTATAGTAAATTTTAAATAAAAGAAAAAATAGGACTTGGGTGTAAAATCATAAGAATTTGAAGCGATTATGATCACAACTTTAAGTTTAAACAGGGGACATAGAAGGACTGAAAAAAATTATCTACTCGTAAAGTGGGAATGGGGTGCACCAAAAGTGACTCCATTACATTAAACTCTTTAGAAAAGTATAAGCCAAAACCATGTAATACAGGGCCATCATGCCGAAATTACACACCTTCTGTGATATACTTGAGTGCGTTCTCTTAATGATTTCATTTTATATCAGAACCATCACAACTTATTTTTCATACTAGCATTTTGAATACTGGTATGGTATTAACTGTTTTGATTGATGTCAGTATCAGTGTGTAGAAAATGTTGTGAATATATTTTCTTGCGACAATCTGCAGAATTCACATGAGGAAATTATAACATTGAATCTATCTGTTACAAAAATATCACACACATTCCGCCATTGTAAAAGAAAGTTACAAACATGTAATTTCTTGAAATGAGATTTATTAAGAACGAAAGTTATGGTTTGCCTTTAATTACAAGTGTGCTAATTTTTTTATATAAATATATATTTCTTTTACAGGTCTTGACGGACAACAAGGTATTTTATCTTATCTTAATAGCTAAAATGTTTGTAAAGTAAGTGAGAAAGAAACCCTAAGTAAAACAGAAGTACAATCCGGGGACAACGGCAACATCAGAAACACCAAGAAACAAGGACATCACATGAGTACGGGACAGAAAGAAAAATGAAGACACATTTAAATGAACAACACGGATCTCGTAAAAACCATGGATGAGATCATTTGCACTGGTAGAGTAAGCATCTCCTGCTTCTTATAAGACACCCGCCGTGTTGAAAATGTCAACTCCGGCAGTTAAGTGAAATCTGGTAGAGGAACTACAAACTGTAATTAAAAGATTTAAAGGGAGAGCTATGTTGTCATATGGGCATCAGATATCCTATATTGGTAAAAAAATCGTGATGTCGATCGTCAAACTTCTGTAGTTATGACTTCAAATTGTGGGTAACATACCCTTGCTTTGGTAGCCTATTTGTAAGCAACCGAGCCCTATCACTGTATCAACTGTAACTTGGAATTAACAATCATTTGATTCTTTTTACATTCAAATTTTACCAATAATATTCCCAGAGTGCCGCTTGAAAGTGTTTAGGCATTCTTTAGAAAATATAACATAGTATTGATAGTGAATTAAATAACATGTTTCTGTCAGTATCATAACTTTATGAAAATATTTAATGGTAGTTTACTTATATATGGAATATAAGGGTATATATAAAAAATAGCAAGGAAGTGGGCTTTGTTTGTTTTTCTTGAGATATGAGACGTAAATTGCGGGATTTCAACTATTTTGCTTTAGTTTATTTTTTTTATTTGTCTAGAAAATCTTTTTTAGCTAATTATATCATCTTAAGAATTTTGTTTGAATTTAAAGAAGCACACTAGAGAGGAATGTTTACACCACAAACACAATTAGTTCAATATTGAAAATTGTTTCGTGATGTAATATTTTAGAGCAGGATATACTAATATATTTTTGTATTCTTAAAGCTACAATGATATTGAATTATAACCTAGAGAGTACGGCAACGAGAGGATGATATTGATATTAACACTGTGAAAAGATTAAAAAAAAAACAATGGAAATGCCGAGGCAACATAAATAGAGACAACATAGATAATCAACAAGGCTGTTCGTGAACGTCATAAATATTAAACACTCAAAAAGGGCATAACATAAGGTGCTCCATAAGAGGGAACCATGACCAACAACACACGTGGGACCAGCTACACTGGCAACGAAAATGTCCGGTGTTTAGTCCAAGTTTAGTACTCGAGTTGGACTTGTGTACATATGTTGAATGATCATGTCTAAAACAAAAATGCATACATACCCTGTCAACTACCCGGTCTCACTCCTTTCATAGTTCATATAATCATGTCCCTGTTACTTTACGAGATTTGAATATCAATATTCTATACTTCTTTTTACTTTAGAAAGAGACACGGGCACACGTTCTGATTAGATCTCCTTTATTTAGCATAATATCAAAACATTGTTCAATATGTTATTTCATTTGCTAGAGTAAATAATACGGATCATCTATTCATGTATTCTTTTACACTTTCACAAGGCCAGCCTGGACCTAAAGGAAACCCTGGTGAACAAGGTAATTGTGTTTATTGTAAAAGTTTTTAATTCTAACAGGTCACTATTCAACAGTTTTCTATTTTCTAAGTTTGTATGCTGAACTCCCTTTTGCTATTTTAACAAATGGGGCCGAGACCTCTCTACACCGATTTATATACATTGAATAAGTGCATCTCTTATTTTGGTTGCATTTTTAACAATAATAGACATAACAATACAATAAAACTAGACAAAATATCAAATACCTTGCTATTGTTATATTTACTACAGGAAAAAAATATTTCACACACACACATACACACACACACACACTGACCACATAAAAACCAACATATAAATACTATTCAAATAAACCCATTATACATAACCATCTTTTCTGATTTTTTTTCAATTTTGCCTTACGGGTAAATGTTTTTCTAATAATAAAGAATTTAGCAGGGTGTATGAGTATCTAACTCCTCAGAACAGTTTTAAACCGAGTGGCCTGACACTTTGCTAGTGGTTTCTTTATAAATAGGACAAATGTACCTCCAATTTCAGCTACATTGTCTACTTTTCAAATTTGTCTACTTTACACACCGATTCAAATAAGAAGTACACCGAGACTGACGTAATCAAAATNTTAGAATTTTTGATCGACAATATTTTTGTCGAATTTGGAGGTCGTGTTTTCCAACAGACAATAGGGATTCCTATGGGAACAAACTGTGCGTCGCTTTTAGCTGACCTTTTCCTTTACTCATACGAGGCCAAGTTTTTACAAGGGCTTATTCAAAGAAAACAAAAACATTTAGCCCAGTCCTTTAATTTCAGCTTCCGCTACATAGACGATGTGCTTTCTCTTAATAATCCTAAATTTAAGGATTATTTACATCAGATCTATCCAAATGAGCTTGAAATTAAAGAAACAAATGAAACACCTACTTCCGCTTCGTACTTAGATCTTTTATTGTATATTGACGAAGATGGACGTTTGAAATCTAAGCTATATGACAAGCGTGATGATTTGTGAACTTTCCCTTTCTTAGCAGCAATATACCTACCTCTCCAGCCTATGGAGTGTACATTTCACAGTTGATTCGTTACTGTCGAGC